>JAQFXM010002836.1:0-22827 GCA_034693345.1 Entomobrya multifasciata
CTGTACCTGGCAGATCCCTTCATTAACATCCAACATGTGCCTGGTCAATTTCAACCTATGTTTTAGTTTATACAAAACTTGTACAACAATATATTATTATGCTTTCAAAATTGGATGTACTTATTGGTTTTTTATGTGTAAGCTTTGTAAATTACTAGAAATTTTCAGCTTTAACTTAATATCGAATGTTTCAATATAATTTGTATATATATACAAGGAAATGATAATAAATCCGAAAAATATTCTGTAAACTTAACTTGTATTTACAAACGTTTTATCTTTTCTCTGACCATCTTCTGGAATCGGGGGAAATTATTTTCCAGGCTCGGATACGAACTCTGCACAGTTTTTAAGTATTCTGTTTGGTGGCAACACTTGCACTATGAAATTTACAGCATACTATAGTCTGCAATGCTACTTTTGTTGTTGTAATGATGGACATAATTCGCATAATTTTAAGCTATTTGGATAAGCTGAAATACATAACCGATCTTATATTTGTAGGTTAACCCATTAGAATTCTCTAACTGATATAAACTATAAGTACTTCGACAACCTTCGCCTTTATTTTATAATCGTTCAATTCATGAATGAGTTGAAATTAATGCAAGGTAGGAAGGAGTAAATGTCAGTAAACGAGGTGTGCAAACCAATAAAATATAAGATGTAAAGTTCTTAAATTCATCTTGTATGACACATGGATTAGCATTCTATGAGTTATGGTGTTAACTTGTTAACCTTCTATGTTAGAGCCAGGGATGCAAATTGGAAATGACTAAGCCGTAACTTCATAGTTTTATGCCACGGACGTGTAGTACGGAACGGACCCAATTGTGTCAACCTCGATTACAAAAATGTTACACACTTAAAGTTTTGTACCTTCACAAGTAACTATTGTGCTCTGTCAAACAACTCAAGATCAAAATTATTACATAAGAATTACAAGTCTACTGCAATAATCACATTTCGAAAACGGAAAAAGTAGACAACTGGTCTAAGCCCTGACTAGCATGAATCTAATAAGCTGAGTTGAGTATATTTAGTGGAATTATAATTGAATTAAATATCGCTAACATAGAACATTATGCCGAAAATCATAAATAAATTAATATAAATATAACATATTGATCATGGGCCATCATGATTAAAAGCTAAAAGCATCTGAGGCCATTCATTTTTTATACCGCAAACTAAATATTGGCTAAGAATTTTTTAGAGCATGACTAGTCGGAGTAACGATCTGCTAACTAACTAAATTATATTTTCTACTCTTTGATTTAGTGCAATGCTGTCACAGGAGCATATATGAAAATTGCTCGAAGGGAACTTGTATTCTATAAACTCGAACACATTAAAGCTTTGTAAATTCACATCATCGCATCTCTAAAATTTAATGTGACAATTGAAAGCAAAAGGAGTCAAACAGCATAATGCGTTAATTTAACTTAAAGTGAATTGTATCCGTCGATTTGAAAACCTTCATATTATGTGAAACTTTTAAGACCATTTTTTTTGCATAAAAATAGGAGTCAAAATCCAATTCATTTCATTTCCTCGTTTTTAACAGAACCGTATTCTTTCTCATTAATGTTACAATTTCGAATGGCGGTGGTACTTAAATTACTCATTCATAATTAATGAATGGTGGTTGTACAACCATTATGCAAAGAAGACCTCCGTGTATTAATTAAGAAAGAAATTGTGTTTAACCTTGAAAGCATATTTGTCGAGCCGCCAATTAGGATTCGTGAATGTACATTCGTGCAAGTTGTATCAATTACAAACGTGCCAAAAGAACCATGAAATGTGAAAATGTTTTTAAAACGAATACGTATGTAACCAAATTGCGAGTGACATATATATTTGGATTTTTTCGTATCATTATAAGTTTAATGTCTGCATATAAATATAGAGCATGTCATAATTGTATTACCCGGAAATATTGGAATATGTTCCATCAACAAAATATGTATGTACATATATGCTTATACGAGTATTTTACGTAATTAAAAAATCTCGCCCGGTGACTTCCCTGTAAAAATATTAAATAGTCTCTAGTCCTAAATTGAATAGTTTTGTATTGTCTTTGTCAAGCTTTGCATCTTCTATGAAACAGGTTATTACTGGGTCAAAACATCTAATATTTAATTTCTTCACAGTTTCTTGAATATTAAATGAAACAAGGCTGGTTCTACGAAAATACCCATGTACGAAACTCATTAAAATGTCATAATGCACGTTTAAGTACGCGCAATAAAAACTACACTCTTGCATAGTACAAACGAACGTATAGATCTACATACATTGCACAAGCGATCTCCATTCCGAATAAGAGCCTATCATTTCTCCTTCTCCGCAGTTGTGTGAACAATACTTTGCTTTATTTCAAATAAAAATTGGAAGGAAGAAGACATCAAATTAAAGCAAAAAACAACATAACTCTCCAACAATTCGCTGTAAAATCTGGCATTTAAACATTTGCAAGCTTGGACGCTAGAAATAAGACAGACGGAATGGCCTCCAGCATAAAGCGGGTTCTAGACACACATTTATGTAAGCCTGTGTGGAAATAAAGAAGTTAAATTAAATTACGTATGTGCTTTTATGAAGTATCACTGGTGTGACTTAATATTTTTCCACGAAAAGTCATTGGCGAATGGTTTGGAAATAGAGGTTACACAAGCATAACAACTGTTTTGTGTACTTTTTGGTGTCAAGTTTGCCCGCTTTTGTCAACAAAGCAGGAAAATACTATTACATTGTAAAAACAAAGGCCTTTGGCAGATTTCTCACAAAAAAAAGTCTGCGAAAAATTCTATCTGTTCTCTGTCTTACTTTTGGTAATGAATATGATATGTGAATGAAATTGCAGAAATGAAAAATGCTCTGAAGTTTTGACAGTTTGAGGAAAGAAAAAAAACACCAATTTAGTTTGATAACATGATCTCATTCACATCACAGCATGAGCATACATACCGTACGTTTGAATTCTTATGTGACACGGTGACGGCGTCACCGGGCAATTTTACGATTTTGCAGGGCAAATTGAGGCTTTTGCCCTGCAGGGCAATTTTGAAAGTGGTTTCAACAAGCTTGCCCTGCAGGGCAATTTCAGAAAATCTTGCCGAACATGGTCTGCAGGGCATTTTGAGGGTTGCAGGGCAAATTCGTAAAATACTGCCCTGCAGGGCAATTTCAGGAATTTTTGCTCAACATGGCTTGCAGGGCAATTTCAAGTTTTTGTAGGGCAATTTCTGGATTTTGCAGGGCAATTTCGGGGTTTTGCAGGGCAATTTCGGGATTTTGCAGGGCAATTTCGGGGTTTGCAGGGCAATTTCGGGGTTTGCAGGGCAATTTCTGAGTTTTGCAGGGCATTATCAGGTTTTGCAGAGAAATTTTTAGATTTTTGCCCTGCAGGGCACTTTTAAAAAATTTCGCTCAACATGGCCTGCAGGGCAATTTTGGGGTTGCAGGGCAATTTTGCAAGAAATTTTAACAACAAGAATTCTTGCTCAGCATGGCCTGCAGGGCAATTCCAAATCCTCGTCACCGGGCAATTTGTAAGAATTCGAACGTACGTCAAATAAGCATCATGCCTTTGATTTTTTTGTTCCCTTTTTAGAATGGATTTTCTGCTTTAATTGAACTTGTACAATATATATATTTATAAGTATCTCTCAAAACAATTGAATCTGTCATTTGAGACAGCCCACTTGTAATTAAGCTAGGATTTAGAGAGTTGTACACTTCAACTCTTTTCTTTTGATACTCTATTAAGGCCCATGTGTCATGACTGAATGCTCCACTTTGAAAGCTGCTACCACCCAGGAAACCTGCTATTTTTTTATAGGAAACCTACACAAACAGTATTGGTTCAAAGAATAATAGCGTGTTGGTGTATATTTTGAGAGATTTAACTGAACTATGTACTCTTCTGCTGAAAATGACACTTATTTTTCAGTATACTTATTTGAGGAGGTCATTAAATTTGACTCCCATACAAAATCCCAGCCCTACTCTTCCTCATTTGTGTGGGTTTTTAATTCTTCTTTGCTTGAACTCATTTTGCTGAATATATACATACATACGAAGCCAATCTACTGCGTTTGAATGTACATGTTAAAATTAAGAAATTATAATTCTACTGAAATCTCCATTCCGCAATTTTGAAGGAACAAGCAGTCAGTTTCCTCCGGGAGAAAATTGACTTGTGTGGGAGAAGAAAAATGGAAACCCTCTGGTGAAAGTTTGTAAAATATTCTTTCAAAAAAGCTTAAACTACTACATTGTATATCATACCAGGCCACAATAAAACCTTTGCCACTTTATAAGAAGTCTGTCATGCATAATATTAAATATCTTCCGCATCCATTTGCATGTATGTATATTGCACCCGTTAGTCATTTTATATTTTTGGTACAGTTTTTGAGTTTTTTTTTATACGGCTTGTCATCTAAAAACTGTTTTTCAAAGAAATGTAAAAGTAGCGATACTAATGATTCTTGAAGACACTCATTTCATGAAAATATTATCCTTAAAAATAAATTTACTCAGAAAATTCCGTCACTCTGTAAGGTTAGCGTTCACAGTGCATGCTGTTTATTTGGTCACAATTACAGTTCAGAAATTTCCAAAACAAGCCGTAAGAATAGACGGACCAATTACATCCTTCGCACATGCGAGACGAACTTTACAATTATGTCTGCCGGCATTGCTCAAATGTAGATTGCGTGCTACTGTTATATAATACGCACATTATACACATCCAAAAATTCCATCCATACAAATAATAATATGATACTTTTATCTTTAGAGTTTTCCACATGCACACGCTATTAATTGAGATATGGTGGAATGTATATTATGAACAGAGTGATAAAAGAAAGCGAGAGGAGTTCATGGTGTCTATGCCAAAAAGAGAGACCAACTGCTGAGCACCTTATATGCAATATTACTTTTTCCTCTCATTTTACACAACTTACGGCACTCTTTTCTTGATGGAATATACGCACACACTCCATACACTTAACTATGTCTATATTTTTTTATTTCTACATAAAGAGGGAAAGCTTTGGAAAGAAAGATAAAAAATGTTAAACTGTAAACTGGCTCTCTTACTACAGTAGTATTCAAAATAATAAGCATATTCATAATAGCCATATACACACGCCGACTCCACTCACAGTCATACTTTATGTTTTCCCTAATAAAACGGAGTGAAAGAGAGTTCTCCGACTTGCCATTCTCTTTTCTACGAATGTTGAATGTAGCAAAAAAAAAATATTGTGCATTCTGGTTGTTACACCATTACTTATGTTATTCCAGAAAAATGCAGGTTTTGAATGAGTAACATGAGAAATATATAGTTTCCTTTTTTATAATACTAGATAGATGTATAATAAGTAAGTAGATCCTATTTTTAGAAAGATTACAAAGTTTAGGACACTTCATATAATATATTATTATATGGTTAAAGGCTACAGAATTATTGCGCACTGTATAATAATAATAATATCTCGCTTGTAAATTCTCGGGTTTTTCTCTATTAATCTCCCGACTTAATAAATAACATTCTCATTTCATTCCTTTCTCCCCAGCCTCGGCTCCCTTTCAACTGTTTTTTCCTCCCTTCTCTCTCTCTCTCTCTCTTTGAGTCGAACATTTTTTTGTTCAGAAAGAGGAGTTTGAAAAATCCTTTCGTGGAAAGAAAAAGAACCCACCTTGGTTTCTCTGGTGTCACTACAAAACTACACACACAGACAAACACACACACTCTCATGATATACTGTACTCAACACACACAAAAAACGACCAGATGCGGCAGCAGTCAACTTGAACGATGATATTCTCTCAGAAACATTCACATGAATTCTTCCATTTTCCTGTGTATCCAGTAGTGCAGCATTTAGAAAAAAAGGAAGAAAGTGGGAGAGATGTGACATGGTTAAATTGAACATGCTACAAACGTGACTCCCAAGGAATGAAAAAGAGAAAAGGAAGTTGAGTGCTTATATGCAGAATGCTTATAAAAATAGACAGTTATGTAATAGCCAAAAGGATTAAAAAAGTAAGAAAAGTATGACAACATATTTAACGTAACTGGATATACAGAATATACCCATAGACAGGAGAGGAGAGGAGCAACAGGAAGTTTTCCAGTCACCACTAAACAACAGTGCGTTTTCGGAATCACCTTACGTTTTTCTCACGAATAATATGATATTGCTTGGTTGTTGACAGGAAAAAGTAGTGGGAGTAGAAAGGTAATGGATATTATTTCTAGTTTCCTCTTCACAATGAACACATTTTACAAAGTATATAAGGAGCGAGTGCTCAATACATGTCAAATATAAGAGAATGGTTTTTACAACAGGAAGAAGAGGGGCAAGATTTCTACAAGAAAAACTAAAAGTGTACACACATGTACACCTACACCATTATACTTACAAACAACTTACAGTAAAAGAGATACTATGCTATGTATTCTTAATTCTGTATGGAAGTTTTAGTTAAGTTTTGTTGGTGTTTGTGGGTCCTGTGGAACGAAGACAAAAAGTTGGCGGGGATGGAACCTGCTTTAAAGAAAAGGAAGGGTAAAAGGGAGGAGGATTGTCCTATAAAATGTTGTAAAGAAAAAGATGAAAAGTAAAAGCAAGACACTTCTTTTATAAAATAGTATTATGTAAAATGAAGACTAAGAAAAAGGGAAATAGATGCTGGTTTATGTATGCATGTATATTTTGTGTAAAGAATACATATTATATGTTTTACATTTCACATTTCCAATAAAGCTTGTTATATAATGTGAGCAGTGATGATGGTTGGTAGTTGGAGTACTAATACTACGCAAACATTTTGTCAGTTTATATTCCAAGAGAAGTGCTCATGTTGCGTTTATAGTAATTTGAGTTTTTCATGAGAGTAAGCTCCCAAGGCTCATTTCTTGGTGAAATAGAGACTTCATCTTTTTTGTTAACTAACTCTAATACACTCTCAAAGGTGCAGTGGTGTTGGAGGAAAGATAGAGAGACGGAGGAGTTTCGTTTTTACTCTTTGTTCCCCATTCTCTTTATAATTCTACAAAATCATAAAGCTTTTACTATTCACTAATGGATCACATCTGCGGCATATTCATTGCTTTTATGCATGCAACTATGTAATGTTTATATCAGAAACAGATAGCTTTGACTTTCTACCAGACATACTTTAGTAAAAATGCTCTGCTCTCTGTGTACTGACTGTACCCCGCTAAAAACCATAAGGGTAAAATTGTGTGCTCGCATTCCAGTCTAATGCCATGGGAAAACAAACCAACCCGAGTGCGTACTTACTACTTTTTGATGAAACATTATCGACAAAGATGTCGGCATTTTGATGATGATGCTTTCTGTGTATTGACTTTCCCTTTATTTTCCCAAGCTGGATCACCACAAACGAAAAGCTAAAAAGTTGCTGTTCTGTCGTTTTTCTGTGTCGGTTTACATTGCCCCGTTCGTTGGCGTGTGGCTGCTTGTTTTTTTGCCTCTTTGCATAGTAAATAGTTAATGTCATCTTCATTATTAGTCTCTTCTCTTGACGTTCTCCGCATGTCATTTTCAAAACACAATCTACTGCTATTGAGAATGAGTGGTTTGTGGTTGAATTCGCCTTTTATCGTAGTTATTATAATTGCTCCAAATTTAATCAGCAACTCAAGTCAATTTAGATGGTTTGCTGTTGATGAAAACTATACGCATATCACGTAATAAATATAGAGCCACTAGACAAACGAGTATTGTGAGTTGACCTTAAAATAATTTTCTGAAGAAACAACTTCTTTTGATGTTCTTTATACCAAAAGGAGCTACAATACTATTGTGGAAACAGTACATATCCGCTTCGTTTCATGGTACATTTATGGATATCCCTTCGTTGTTAAATTAACTTCTGGCTAAGATCTTTTTAATGCTGGCAGTTTCCTCAATGTTTTGATGCTCACTTTGTCAGTTTTAAAATCTTGCCCTTTATAATGGTCATAAGAAAAGTGGAATAGATCTGAGCTTGAGATGCATAATATGATGGCTTTGCGACTTGCGTAATAAACGGTCATCATGATACTCATCTAGTTGAATTGCATCAATGATAATGACATAATCAATGAAAATTATAATATGAAAAGAGTTTATGCAAATGAAAACAGTATTATGCTTCATCTCAACTAACCATACAACAACGCAAAACTGTAAGATTACTTTCAAGTCATTCACCACTAATGCGAATTTGCGAATGCCACGTCTACTATGCATGTATGCATTTTATATATCAATGAATGTTATAGAGCACTTTGGTTAAAATTAAATTATTTGGACGTATAGTTTACTTCTTTTCATTTCTAATCTTGTAAAAAGAAAGTTGGAATTTTCTAATGACAACAAAGTCGTCCTTGCACATTGTCCTGCTTTTTAGCTTAAATGCGAGACGAATAGACCAACTCGAAGTAAGATTAATGAGACTGCCAAATTTCTTAAATTCATGAATAAATGAATGCTGGTAATGTGAAAAGCGAGTCGGCAGCAATATAGCAAAGAAAATGTAATATTGTTAAGAGGCATTCATATAATCTTCTAAGACGAGAGTAAAAACAACTATGAACTATGGACGTGCTTGGAATGGCTATTATGCAGTGGTGGGTATATGTAGTGGCATTGGCGTATCCATGCTGCTACATCTGCGTCTGATTCTCTGGTATTATAAACGACCAGGCTGGGATAAAAACGTTGGCTGGCTTACTTATGCGTTCGTAAACCACCTCGTCGGTTTCATACTTAACTTCAATGGGACTTGGAGTGTGGAACGTGGATATTATAAAGTATATTTATAGTGAGATCAGTGTGCTGCTGTGGTGTGTGGTGGTAGAAACAAAAGAGTGAGATTGAAACATGAGATGGTCATAGTAAGAAAATGATGTTTCTTTCCGCTTGAAAAAGAGGATGAAATATCATCATGTAATGCAACTGCTGGAAGAAATGGAACCTTTTATGTAACTCCTTGGCTCACTATTTAATACAGTAATGCTTTATACATACAGAGAGTCACGCAAGAAGAGATGACAGGAAAACTGTTTCAAAAGCAAATGGAATTATCGTTAGCTCGTCCTAAACTTTTTACAGGCCTTGTAAATAAAGATACATTTATTCTGTTGCTGCTGGAGCACGTAGTATTAATACTTGGAAGATTACATGTTTAAGAAGTGGAGTACTTACTATAGAACGGGAATTGATTGCAATGTGAACATTTTGGGAAATCAGATTTTATGTTATTTCTTGGAAGGTAAAATAAAAATTTCTTAAAGTTCTTGAAAATACTTCAAAGCTTGCATAGACCGCAAAGAAAAGTAGGAAATCCATTTCCACGAATTCTTTTCTTCTTGATTTTGTTGCACTAACCTATTTATAATGGAAGTATATTAATAGCGTCTTTAGTTTTCAGACACAGATGCTACATCTCATAATATAATAGCTCGGAGCTAAAGGCAGTGCAAAGAGATCTAAGGAAATGAAACAGATTAGGTAAAACATAAGAAAATATTTAAACAAAACATTCACCAAATTATTTACAAATCCCTTCAAAGAAAACATCCACTACGCATTCAATCAATTTTTCCATGTTTAGTTTTATGAAACAGTAAACAAACTGTGCTACTAAAATAGATGTTTTATATATTAAATTATTCGTTGACTATTCAATACTATAATATTATTTTGAAGTAATAAACTTACAGTTAGCTCGTCAGAACAAATAATTCAAATTTTTTGTGCAAGCGTTTACTTTTTATTGACTACCTTTTATTTGATTGTCTTCGATAAAAACATTTTGAACTTTGGAATAAATGTTAGCAACTTCTCTTGCTTGTCTTGTCGTAAGAATTTTCGTAATTTTACTAACCTAAGTTGAATTTCAGGGTTGGATTCATTCTTTTTACACTTTTTAATGCGGACCAATAACTGCTTCCGACCCTCTTCTGTCCCAAGTTTGGATTTGAAGTTCTTGAAAAACTTTGTCCACCTTTCATCAAGAACTATTTTTTTGCTTGTTTGTCCAGACGAGCTTTGCTTCGCTTCAAGTCGCTCAGTCTTTTTAGCATTCCTTTTTCTTCGCTTTTTGTTTACTGTTGGTCGTTTCTGTGTAGTCACAGGTTCTCCCAAGTCTTCTTCGTCATCATCATTATTACCACTCAAATCACGCATTTGTGACGAAGATCCCGGGGTACATACACCTTCTCTTTGGGAAGGAGATCTCGAAGGCCCACCAAGCACTTTATCCATTTTACTTTTACTACCACTGGGGCGACTACGCCGTCTTCCTTTTCCGGACTCTTCACTGCCAAAAGTATGCTCAGATTCCCTGTAACATGCAACCAAAAAGCACATAAACAGTAAAACAAACAATCTAATTTGAAACGAGCAAAAGTTATTTTCAGCTACAAATTTCCTTCCAAGTACGTCTATAAATTATTGTTTTCAAATATGAAAATCAAATGATGATTCCAAACAAATGTAATATTTACCCGATCGACGCAGGCTGAAAGGGAAAACCTAATATTTTCTCAAGCCATGTAAACAAATCGTTTGGGAAATCAATGTCCCCGAGCCAGTTCTCTGCTTTCGTGGGACTCAAAAGGGAGGAAATCAAACAAAGACTGGGGTAAATTTGATTTGCATACTCTTCGACCATTCCGCTTGAAACTGCCCTGTTTAAAGTAATCATTAAAGAACATGTACGACAAAAAGATAAGGAAAATTTTGCAGCACTTGTATAAATAAAGTTATTTCCCAAATAAATTCAATAGGTATAAGTACTAAATCCTAAACAGAAAACGACTTAAGTATGGATAGTAAACAAAATAAGAGCGAGAAACAAAGTATGATAATCTTACCAAATCCGAGATAATATTCCAACGATGATTAAGGAATCACTCGGGTGGTGTGAGCAACTTATCAAACCCAGCCAGTATCCAACTGTTCTTTCACACTCATACTTAATCTACATGAATATGATAAAGATTTACTTGACTTGA
This sequence comes from Entomobrya multifasciata, assembly GCA_034693345.1. Classification (NCBI taxonomy): domain Eukaryota; kingdom Metazoa; phylum Arthropoda; class Collembola; order Entomobryomorpha; family Entomobryidae; genus Entomobrya; species Entomobrya multifasciata. Next base: position 11,057 of record JAQFXM010002836.1, read on the forward strand.
CTTAATTATATCCCAGAGAACAAAATATACATGTAATGTCATCATCGTCCTTATGACAAGAGAAAGCAAACAAAATAGGATTACTAGCAACTGTAACCTGTCGTTGTTTTAAATTACTTTTAGCCGTCTCTAGGTACTTTATGTTTCTCACTTCAAGCTGAACAGTTTTGACGAGTAACAAGCAACATGCTGACATTCACACTTGGATTATATCACACATTTACCTTCGAAAGGAGGAGGAGATCACGTAGTGTTAGATATGTGACCCAGTTGGCCCACTGTCGACTTGGAAGACGGATTTCCTGTATTTTCCCCTTGACACCGTCACCATCCTTCTTCTGTTCAGTTTGCTGTTTCTTAACCTTTTTCTTCGGCTTTACCTGAGCATCATCAGACTCAAAGCCATTTTTGAACTTGCGAAAATCATCCCAACAAGCATTTGATTCCCATCTTAAATAGAGTGTCAAAATCCTACGGGTTAGCATGAGAGCTTTTTCAAGCCTCAGTTGAGTACCTTTCCTCACAACGAACGCTTTTAGAAGACCCCCTTCCGACAAAAATATCGATGACTTCTCTTCCATATTGCATTTGTCTAGTCTACATTTGGCTTTAAAAATTTCCCTGCATGCAAACAAAAACACAATTTTTTAAAACGTAATGCTCAACAAAACATGAATAACTGCACACATAAATAACCAGCTAGCATGTAAGCAATAACCAAACGTTGAACCAAAACTACTTGGAATACAATTAATCAATGAAACACATAAGCCGCAAACTAAACTAACCAACTCTTACCTTCTAGTCTTCTCATCGTCAACACAAACTGTGACAAAAGGTGGCGAAGCCAATTTTTCTCGTTTATTAAATACTTCTGCTGCCATTTTAAAAACTTTCCAGTGCTCCACTTATGCTTAACGTTCACACATTTCTAAATTACAAGATTAGTACTTCAAAAATTGAGTGCACGTTGTAATTTGTAATGTCAAAATCAAAACACTCTTGTTTGTTTACAAACATCTCAATCTCAGCAGCACAAACACTAAACTAAAAGCTTACGAACATGTGATTGTACTAAAAGCACATTGCATGCATTCTGCATTGCCGGCTGCTCCCGCCTCAGTGTTCAGTTCAGTGTAGCTCTCATCTCAGCTCTGTGCAGTGCATCACCGTTTAGCTGTTAGTGTTTATGCATGCATCTCGATTCTCGAAGCATGAGATGAGTGAGTAGAGTTAGTAGTTCGTAAGCGTAAGTGACTGTTAAAAAATAAAAACTTTAAATTTCTTCGTCATTCTATATGTTACTTTATAATTTATAATTTGCCTGTCTGTCTTGCTTTCATTTAAAATAAAAATATGAAAACAAATCGAGTTTTAAAGATGACAGTGAGTTTACAAGTCAATTTTATGTTCATGAGCACTGAGCAGGTGTGCATGTGCACCTGGCAATAAGTTCTAGATCAAGTCGGGAAATGGGATATGTTGTCCAGATCACTTAACAGTACAAAACACTTGTCATAATAGGTAATGTAACTACTTCTTGTATTTGTTTCAAGGATATTGGTTATTGGCCTTGTTCAAAGATTATCTCGGAAAAATTCTCCTAACATTGCCCAGTACCTAGTAATAGTCTCGCCGTAAAAATGCAATTTACCCATTAAAATAGAAAAACTTTCTCAGAAATGTCTAACAAGGAACAAATATTTTTTTCTAGTAGAAAATAGTTAACAGGAAGAGTGAAATAACACTCTCTCTGGCTTGAACAATGTTGTGCATTAAAAACACATCACGTAAAAATAAAGCATGTATCTGTTTACTCTTTTCGAATGAAATCGCACAGGGTATAAATGTAGAGCAGTAAAAAGTAAGTAATGCAGTGCACCACAGACAGAAACTGCAACAATCCCACATCTCACCCAACCCAAGTCATGCCACTTGGAAGAAAGTAAAAAAAGGAGAAAGAAAGAAAAACCGTTAAGTGTACGTGCTCACTTTTGATCGCTAGGCACGTTTTCCTCAAATTTCACTGTTTTAAGCACATCTACCACAACGTAACCAAATGAAACCTTCATGAGAATTTTATGTACTTGTGTGGGTCTTCTCAGTCTTATGATCTTACTTTTCCAAGAATACCCTTATCTTATTACATGGATAATATGAATACGGAAAAAGTGAACTTGCTCCACTTTTTTCCACACATCTTTATTATCACCCCCACCACCTCCTCACCGCAGCACCATACCACCTCTACTATTGCCAGTTGTAGGGCTTCGAATGTAAACCAGTGTAATAAATATTAGGATATTTCCTTTTTTTGCTACTGCAACTTGCAGAAACTGCGTTTTTACATTCTGTAATTTCCGTTTCCTGATACAAAGTATCGGATGAGTTTTTTTCTTGTGGTGTTTGTGTCGTCGTGTCGTGTCGTGTTCAACACATAAATGGTTGGGTGTGTTGTGTTGGTGTGTAATTGGATGAAAGTGGGTCTTAAACTACAAATCTAGGAATGAGTACATGAAGTTAATAGAACCTAATTCCACACACACTGCATAATAATAATATTTTTTGCTGGTCTCAGCTTTCACTAAATCATGCTATTAACAGAAAAAAGCATATAATTTATTAATTATACCGTAATACCATAAATGCTTCTTCCTTGTAAAAAGAATCTGAGTACTCCTTAATGTTCAAGTACCATTTCATTTTAGAAAAAATTAAGGGTGGGTAGGAAATATTGTTTAAGATAGCTTGTTACCAACTTTTTACGTTGCGGTTGACAAGTAGAAGGAAAATAGGTAACCTGTTGTGAGCGCTTTTTTCATTGTATTTACTGCAGCTATATATTTTAACACGAAGAAAAGTAAAAAGTAAGAAGAGATACAATGTATTTTGAAAAGAAAAAAAAAGTAACTAGCAATCTGGAGAAATAGGAAAGAGACTTGTGCCTGTGTTGGATTTCTGTTTTGGAATAATAGGACCCTTCTTCATCATGCTTCGCTTCATACTTTTTCAATGTAGCCATTAAAGATATTACTCGTGAAACACCAAGACCACATTATATACATTTTCATGTGTGTCGGATAATAGGTTCCTGCATATTTCTGATTTGTAGATTACATTTAAGTACCCGGGTAGTACTTACCTCCACTCCACAACATCCTTTTCCCTAAGGGCTCAACGTAGACAAGTAGCAACTACACTACCACTACACAACGGGAGAACTTGTGAGATCAGAATTCTAATTACTTTGCTGTACTACTACCACACACACAACACAGCACAACCACCACCACTCAACGAACAAAGAATGGAAACATTTCGCATTGGTGAACACACCAGGAAGTTTGCTTTTCAGTAGAGCTTTGGTTCTCTCTCTCTGGATGCTGGACATTTTTGAAACTTGGCTACTTTTATACCTTGTTCTTATATTTGCGTTGTTGTTGAGTGGTGTAAAGAAAGTAAAGTTTGATATAATAATATAATATATCCGTAATATAACGAGAGAGAGAAGTAATCGAAGGAACATCCAACATTCTCTCGCAGTGGGACAATTTCAATGTTTGTGCCTTGCCTATGCAAAAATGCAGTTTTCCTTTTCCGACTAACCTACTCAACTAGATACGTCTAGACAACAATAACAACAGCTTATTTAGCTCTTCTGGTTATTTTCGGCTTAGGGAAGTGTGGGAAGGAAAGAACATCGATACTCGTACAGGGATTGTATGCACTATGGAATACACACCCATTAACCTTTATTAGTGTACCATGTTCTTTTAAAATCAACAGAATAAATCTCTGCGAAACATTTCAGAGTATCAGCACAATATATTATTAAATGTATCATGTTTCCTTCCTGGCTAGAAACTTGCTCGGGGCATTTTTGGTGTGAAACGAGAGTAAAGCTTTAGTCTTATAATTTGCCAGATTGATTTTATATTTATAGCTATGTATTCAAAGACTGAAGTAAACACAAGGTTGGGTTTCAATTTCCTGCGTAAAATTATTTCTACCCGGGTTTCAAGATTTGTCGAATGATTTTCAGCGTTAATTAAATGAATGTTTACTCCAACCATTCATTGTGTTCATATTTATGTTTAGATTCAGTCTTTCTATTTGCACGTTTCATGCTTTTCATTGTACCATTTATGTAATCATTCCATCACGAGATTTTAACAAGCTTATAAATCATTGTGACAAAAGTTATGAAACCGATTCACATTATTTTCATGTTTTTTGCCAGCTTTAATACATTAAGGTGTTGCAATTTGTAGTTGTGAATACTCAAAGTACCTACCAGTACAGCTATTTCAGACCAAGGTTTTGGAGTAATAAGGCCACACACGCAGTCACTTCTTTACTAGTTCGTAAGCGTACACACTTCCGTGTATATGTAATGCCATCATTATGTGCATAAAATAGGCATGTAAAATTTTCAGCCTCCGGTTCCAAAATCCGTACTTGTACTTACAATTTATAAACTTATATAATATTTACACACGTCCATATGTGTATCCTTGTAAATTCTGCATGCATAATGGGAGAGAGCACGCGGAATCAAAACACTCGCTTGAACGCCAGCGCCAGCAGCACTTTGCAAATTCCATTCCCAGCGTAGGAAAACGGAATTTTACTTAATATGTATGTATTTATCTCTACATAAAATGCATAGTACATACCTATATTCCTACACGTCTAAATACATAATACATTCGCTCAGAAAGCAACGACTTTCAGCTTCTATTTCGAGCCTCTCTATCTTGGCAAAGTGAAGAGTTTAAGTTGGGGAAGCCGGACGCAAAGAACTGTCACACGAGAAAAGTGATTAGAGAACTATTAAGCTACTTTTTTTGCTACCAGTTTACTAAATTGTCAACGTGCTGAGCGACCTGCCTATCTCTCTCTCCGTACGTGTATGTCCGTTGTACATGTAAAACTTTGGCCGTTTGGCCTATTCTAAATAACAACTACATTGCCATCCTACTCTGCAAAGAACACAATTTGCAACTTTTTTTGCTTTTGGAAAACTTGGGCAGTTTCATTAGGCGTGGTACATGTAAACTATGTATATATTATGTGCATATATGAGTCACAAAACTACACGACATATTATATAGTCACGATGTGCAAAACATGCATGCAATATAGGATGGGAAATTCCTCCCATTAAAACAAACTAAATACTAAAGGTGGCAGCTACTATTTTTGATGAAAATAATCCCTTGTGCCAAAAAAACTATGTTTGTTTCTTTAGCTTGAGGCAAAAAAGCTCATAACATAATCATGTAATTATAAATGTAGGTATAGTAGTGTTGAAAAAATCCTTTTTATGCGGTGTGACGCTAAAGCTGGAACACGTACAATAGTTAAACTTTTTTGCGCACTTCAGCAAGACAATAGGCATTTTTATATGTGTTAGTACTATAAAGTGTTGTGATGGTGGAGTAAATGCCATTGTTCCATAATTCATTAGTTGATGACCTCTTTTTTTTCTTGAGAGAGTGATCCTGAAGGAAAGAGTAAGTAATAGCTTTCGGTTGCGAGAGAATAAGAGGGAAAAGTTAATGGGTAAAGTGGAACTGACTGAATGTGTGGTGTAAGTGAGAACTTATCAAGCTAATGAATTATTACAGCATATGCCACTGGCCCCATTACCTTAATCATGTGCTGCTGATGGCTTATTAGAAATTAATTTGAAATTCACAATCTGACAATTTATAAGAGAGAGCGTGAACACAGGTGAAAAAGCGAAGAGATAAGAATAAAAGTGAAAAGTCGTTATGTGCACAGTGCACACGGACTTGCACTCATTTGCAGAGTCATTTTGGATTGTGTACAAGATGTAATAGCAGAACTAGTAGAGATGTTGAAAGAAGAATTAACTACAATGCAATAATAGAGGAAGAGAGAAGAAGGGGACACAAATAAACGAGAAGAGAAAAAAAGTAAAACGCTGCGGGATCCCCATAATGTACGTGTACATACCTGCTGAAAGTCAATAAAACATTGGCTCCTATCCTAAGTAAGATTCTCAATGGCTTTTCTCGGGCTTAATTCAGCTTTAACATAAGACTATTACCAGTTTATTTGCTAAACCCCTGAAATGTGTATAAAATATACATACTTTGCTCCTTCCCCTCTTTTGCAGCCTTTCTCTGTATTTTATATCCTTCTGCTTTCTCTTCCGTCACCTTTGTCCATGTCTAAGATTTGAGTGAACACACACACCACTTTTTCATCTGACTTTTTCATAGTTTATAGACCTTAAACAATGGAATGGACGTGGTTAATTGAACCTAACTTTTTTTGGGACTGGAAGTAAGGACGCTTTATTTCTCTTTACCATAGGCAATTAGGCATTTTTCTTCCACGTCTGCTTTAGGCTTCACAGCACATGCATCCAAGTGCATGTCGCTTTTGGCCAATACAAGGATGTTTTTATATATAGCACACATACACACCACACAAGCCCGCTATAACATTTATTTTTCCTGTGGCAAGTTTTATCCCGTGCTAAATGGCTAGGCTCTTCTTGCTCTCTTTCTTTTTTTTTCTGGGAAAAGCATGGAAAGACATTTACTTGAGTATAAACGCTCTGGTCATTCTTCCACTCTTTCTGGCTAACTGAAAGGTTTTTGGAATTATTCCAGACGTTTTCTGATATACCGATAGACTAAGGTCAGATATTGCGTCTCAGTGAGTCTTTAAAGAATTGAGATGTTTTGTGGCGTGTGTTTGTGTCGGTGGTCGACTTGTGTTACGAAGATGTCGACGTGTGTACTGTATTTCACTAGTGTATTTACAGCTCATGTCTGTCTCCTTTACTCTTTCCTTATTTAAGTTGAAAGACAGAAGAGAAAAGAGGGGAAATTGAAGACAGCCAGAAACATAATATCCGCAGCGTGAAGAAGCACGTATAAAGGATCCATGTACATGTAGTCGCTACTACGTCTACTTTGTCTGCTATAGTCGAAATCTGTGATTTTCAGCAGAGATAAATGAAGAGGCTCAGTAGCTGTCCCTTTTCCGTATTTCGTGTGTCCACATAATCTTGAACATTTTAATATAGACTTTGTGCATAAGTGTAAATTTTCTGTTCCAGCAATCCAACAAGGAAGAAAATATATAGGTATTATTTCTGCTTGGTCTGCACATGTATAACTAGGATTTTGCATAAAAGAATGAAAGTGCTTAGAAAACTCTCTCATGGGGAAGATGTGAAACATTCCATAAATCTATGTGGTCATATACAATCAACCATAAGGTTATTATTATTATTGTCTCCGTGTGACGGTCCGCTAGGCAATGCCAGCTTTCGTGTTGTTATTTTGGCTCTTTTGGTTACTTCAAACTTTAACCCACGCTCCGTGTACTTGTATAAACGTTCAAACAAGTTAGGCAGAGAAATGCCCGTGTCGCGAAGAGTGTCTGTTAAAAGGACCAAAATAACTCTCAACGAACACTTTTTATTGCACTGAAAATGACTGTGAGAATACATTTTCAGACGAAGAAAAAGGTGATGCAATGACAATAACTGAACACTGGGGAACAATGCAAAGCACAATTTAAAAACCACTGAAATAATATGTACCTATAAACTTTCCCTTCTATAGAAAGGTGTATGACAGGTACGGTACATTCTTAAAAACCCGCTACATAAGCATCGTTGGCCGTGTCGTGAAGCATTTTTGTGCTTAGCCCTCGTTTGACACCTCCGTACTGCACTGTACACTTCCTGAATTAGCCCATTATTGCATACACGGTAAGGTAAGGCAGAATTCATGGAATTTTCTCCTTTTTTGTACTTTTTAATGACATGTCCGCAAAACCGATTTATAGACGACATGTCCACACATTTTGTGTGCTGTTGAATTGTTACCGAGTTTTGTTAAGTTCCAAGTTTCTGTTTTCTCTAAAGGTGAAGGCTACGTATAAGCTATATGCCTATGTGTGTGCCCCGTTTCACACTTGAATTTTTAGTTAACAGTTTGACAATGTGTGGAGTGGTTTATGCTGCATGGTATGTTCTTTGGTGAAAGTCAGGTGGCAAAAAAGAACCTAACCGGTTTTCTCCACAAGGAAGCACTGAAGCATAATACGTGTGACAACAACCATTCCACTTTGCTCCTTAAAGTAAACTTTTTCCCCTTACATGCTTGATCCATTATAGAACATATTACAAGTAAAATAGCGTTACCAAAACATTATACAACTCAACAATAATACATACGGATACATATCAGGCTTGCTACAAAAATACAAAGAAAGAGAAAAAGTTTTCGCTTTGCGTTTTTTCTTCTTTTTCTTAACATTTGGAAAACGGCCAAACAAAGGAGAAGTCGTGTTTTTCTCGGATCAGTTCATGCACGGTGCAATCGGAATCACAACGAAAGATAACTGAAAGAACAAGAGAGTTAGTAGGTATATGCGTTGAAGATAAATGTACTTAATATTTCTTAGACCTACAACTATGTGCAGCATTTTTAAAGGAGAGGCTGAATAATATAGTTCCCAGAAGAAACTAAGTAGCAATAATGGTACAATGGTTTGCATCGGTCAGTACCATTGTTACTAGACACAGCTAAAGGGGCAGTGGTAATGGCACTGCGATGAGATATGTGTCAAGACTGCTAGTACACGCCACTATTATGGCTGCAGAAACGACTAAACTTTAGTACTACATGACCAGTATAGAAATATTTAGCTTCGTAGCTAGAAAAAACCTCACCAGAGATCATTGTAAATTCCTTCAGATCAGCGCTAAACTAACAATATCTGATATCTTTTCTGGAAAAAGAATAAGTGCAAAAAAACTATACCAGTTAAAATAAAAAATCTGTTGTTAGTTTTGAGCAATATTATTGAGAATTTTTCTTGTACCAAGAAAAAGAAAGAATGGTAAGGGGAAACGAAAAGAAAGGAACAAGCTGTAGATAGGGAGGTTTTTTCTACGTGACAGGAAACGGTTATTCCAGATAATGGTCTGGGTTATACCTATACATTGACTTGGGAAGTATGAAAAGTAATGAAGGTAGTACCACACACACAGACAGGTTAACAGAGTAGCTCTACAATACATTATATGGGATTTCCATTGTGTCGACAGAACCACCTTACCATGTAGATGTCAAGTCGAAAAATTAAGCCAATTTCTCCAATCAGCATTTTACGTCTGTCTATACCTACATACTTTACTCCCTGAATGAATATAAAAACTATGTACATGCACAGATACTTTGTAAATATGATAGTGTCTTATGGGAATGGAGCTTACATTTATTCAATTTGATGTACTTAAAGAAAAGATACTTTTCTTTGCTTTCAAAGTACATAATTTTACAACTTTACGTTGTGAAATTGAGTGAAATGTAAAAGTTACTACAGATGTGTAGACTGTAGCATATAATACATTTAGGAGAAAATAAAATATATAATGCTTTAGTTTAAAAAATAAAGAAAGTATTTCGAAAAGAGACATTTAAATTTGCATCAAAAATGAATAAATTATACTGATAAAATGAGTACCATAAAATTGAGTTGCAAGTTGCCCCATTTCAAAAGATTTCTAGCAATAATCTTGAGTACATGTTCACACACCAGCAGATCATAAATATCATTGAATTTTTTATACTATTAAATAAAATTGGATTTTCATTTTTCTAATATCTAATATTACTTTTGTTGTTTGTATATCAGTTTTTGCAGACGGCTGCCAAAGAAGCGGAGTGAGTAGCAGTACAGAAGGAGCAAGAGTGTAAATTGATACATCTGGCCCCGTCCCATCTGCATCAAAATCGCGTGTCGACAAGCCCCTATTTATCCGACCTTTCTCGTCAGGGAATATTGCACTCAAAGCTCACCAGAAAGGAAAAGAATAAATATACTCGTACATCACAAATATTATTATTATTATTTCCATACGGGCACTGGGTACAGAGAAGCACAAAATATTCCACACGAAAGTAAGTTACCACCACCAACACCACCCGGTTTCTTTCTTTTTTCTGTGTGACGGAGAAAAGAGTTTAAAAGGATAGGAATATAGAAAAAAAGAAAAATGGTTGGGATTGGAAGGCGAGACTACAGACGTTGGGAATACGAGGATGAAACGGAAATCAGTATGGAGGAGCAGCTGAGACTGGACGACCACGATCATGACCATGGAAGGGAAACTCCAACTAGCACGACCACGTTTTCCCAGCCAACTATTATCCTGACAGCTTCCCAAAATAAAAAGCAAGGAAGGAGCAAAACTTGTCGGAAAGGGAAAGTAAGTAATGAGTCGTAGGAGTTCTTGTGCTGTCTGTCACTTTTTCACTTTCATTTATACATAATGTGACGATAAAACCGACCACTGCACTGCTTTTACTTGCATTTTGTCATGTAGTTTTCCAGCTTCCTCCTTCTTTTTAAGTTTGTCACCGAAAGTCATCGTACTCTGAACAAAATTATGAATGTATTTATTTAAGAGAAAGCGTCATGTCACGCGGGACAGTGTTTACTTTTGCTTCTCTCTATTTTGCGCATTTATATCATGTCGTGTTTGTGCATTTCTTGGTAGAAGGTTCCAGGTTGTGTATGCTCATATCTTTTGCTTTCTTGTCCAAAACTTCTTGCCCTGAAAAAAGTCTTGAATTTACTCTGTTTTGGAAACAGTTGCACAATACCACCCACCCGCTAGCTTTCATATAAATATGGAGTATCCAAAAAGCAGCTCGTATTTTGCAAACAGTGTTGAAACGTAGTAAATACATGGGACAATCATATAGCATTGTGTGCTGCATTGGATCCTCTATCCATAATATTTTCTCTCTTCTGTTGAACCTCTCAAGTACAGATGAAGCAAGCGAAATGACAAAATTTCTAAATTTGATTTTATACGCTTCTCTGTCAGGCTCACTTGCAGTTTCGCATATACACTTCACAAGACATTCTTAATGTCCAGTTTTCAGACTTTGCTTGTAGGAAGAATATACATATCATAAATTAATATGAAGCACGTAACCAAGTAAAGCAAAACATTCTCCATGTTTACTTATGTTACGTTAGTTGGCGACATTTTTATGTATAAACCATATACATGATACAGTAATCCATAAAATGTATCTATTTTTCATTTTGAATGAAAGGATTTCTCCTTCTTTTGCTCCTATTGTGGGATGAGAAAAGTCTGCAGAAAATGTGCTTCTATCGGATCCCTTCAGTTGGCTCTGACTCTCTCTGGTCGTACAGCTCCAGTACTACAGTAACAAACACAACACAAACAAAAATATATACAGACAAATGAACACTTTCCTGTCTTCCAGGACATATCGTAAACTTTCTGAGAAAACTCGAGAGTTTTTTCTCATACTTTGCAAACAAGACACTTCCGTGAATGTACTTTGAGTAAATAAAATCAAGTACACATAGGCAAGCACACATCCGTTCGTACATGGATGTTATACATATGCACACATTTTATATCGACACCAGTAAAGGGTAGCCCGTCACAGGATGCCAGGCAAGCTAGCCTTGCAGCAGTTCCACAGGAATTAGTAAAAGTTCAATTAGAGTCTAAACTTGATAGTGAAAATGAAATATCAAATTCACTCAAAATATTTGAATGTTGAGAATAGAGGCATAGCCTAATTCAACAGAATTACCCAGAGCAAACGACGTGGACGTTCCTCTTATGATGCCTCACAGGTCCTCCTTGAGGAAGACACGGGCAGCGCATATTTTAAAAGCAGCCACAGGATTTCAATGCAGTAAATCAGTGGACAAACTTTCTC
>JAQFXM010002837.1:0-22824 GCA_034693345.1 Entomobrya multifasciata
GTGAACCTTTTTTAGTTTACAAATGGATGGACGAGATGTAAAATGTGAAGTGGCAGTCTGCGGGGAGAACTTAGGTTGAGATGAAAAGCAGCGCTTGAGTTTTCTATTCTATTGTTGTGGTCATCATATCTTCACTTTTGTCCATTTAACCCATTATAAATGATCAAATGGCATGGGATGCTTCAATGTTTGATGCAGTGAATACTTTACGCTTAGACAAATTAGGTTTGTACTTTATAAACTTCAAAGTAAAATAAGAGGGCCCACGGGTCAATGACATTTTTGTAAATCAAGTTATAATTTATTGCTAACATCTCCAATGTACATGATTTTAAGTTCTGAAATATTTGTTATATAAAATCTAGTTGGAATTTTCGTACATTTTTTCACGTGAATTTCGTTTGCGAGTTTTGTTGTGGTCAGTACAGCAATTATCTTATGAAATACTACATAGCTCAAAAATTTCCCTCTACATAATCTCAACACCCAATCCAAACTTATGAGGTCCCTCACTCAACTTTTTCCCGTCAATTAAGCATGAAAATATAAGCTTTACACAGCCTTGAACTGTAGACTCCAATCCAAGTCCAACCATGCTCTCATTGTCCACTTTGGCACGAATCGCCGTGCTCTCATTCAGAAGGTAGCGTGCTCCAAGCTTGTATATCCTTTTACTTTCACCCCCACCGCCACCTCCACCACCACCAGCCTGGCTCTGTCCATCCTCCCCTTCTTCTCCCTCCATTTCACCTCCAGTTGCAGTAGGAGTAGAAGCTTTTGCGTCAGTTCCAAAAGTTATTCCCATCTCAAGTCGATTGCTCACTCGTTGGTAAATATGTGCGGTATAAGTTTCCAGATTTTTGCAAATTACAAAAGCCTGAAGATTTCCATATGAGTGTCCAAGGGCATACAAATGGGTTTTTATTTCTCCTTTCGTATTATCATATTCACCCCTCACTCCTGCCAACCAACCCTCATACCCTCCAACCAAACTGCCTTCCAACTTGACATTACTGTTTTCTTCACTTCCAGAGCCACCGGAGAAGAGAGCTTGAGCAGTGACATTTTCATGCTTGTACGTCATTGTGTAAATCCCGTCCTTGACTCCGGTGTCAGGAGCAAATGTCCCTTCAGCCTTGAGGATAACCCCAGGATAAATTTTGTTGGCGAGCTCAGCTGCCAATCCAATCACGTTGTCTGTGTTCCATTTCTTCGTGAATGTTAGACCGTGAACAGGATACGGATAGGTGCCCTCCACACTTCCTTTGAACTTGCCATCCTCAAACTTGTGCACAACGTCTGTCTTCATTGTCAAACTTCCACATGTTTGAGTCTTTGCGGTCAGCTTGAAAATGTCCAGAATGTAGCCCTTGTCAAAGACATCTCGGGTTGCTTTGCCCAAGTCGGCGAATAAAGGAGGAGCCATGATTTTCCTTTTATTTGTTTAAATCCTTTGAAAACATCAACAGAAAATTTAAAGTTTTTTTTTCAATGCATCATAAGTAAATACTATTGCGACAGGAATCTTTATAATTTCGTTGAGGAGTTAACTTACACTTAGATATGGCGCAAATGACAGATTTAACGAAGAATCTTCCAGACAGGTATTAAAAACTCACTTCAAATCGTAATGAGGTATCCTAATAATTTTTCGGCAAGCTTAGCAGCGGTATGGACATTGTAATTGGTGGTAAAAACTACAAATGATTATACCGACACAAACTTACTAAAATTCAAATTTCTTTATGACGATTAAAACACAATACACGACTTTCGTAATAATAAATCTACAAATTAAAATATTTGGCTTTATTTCAATCAATAAAGTATTTTTACATTGAGTTACCTGCAGTGATTTTGAAGACCTCCTTAGTGATGTCACCTGGTCAGCGATGAAACGATGAAAGGGCTGGATAATAGGTGTCATAACGTTCTACTTGCACATGACGAAGGTGACAACTGGCACAATTATAGGATTCAATTCAATCAAGGATTCAATCTGTAAAATTATTGGAAATCTGAAAATTGATATGAAAAGGGGAGATTAATTAGTGGCTATTGTTTTCCCAAAAAACTAACTGTATAACAGACATGCAAAAAACACAAATGCTCATACATTCAGGAAAAAAACATTTACTTATCCTATTTTTGTAATTTTGACTTGGTGTTCAAAGATTTTTTAATCAATTTATTTTTACTACATTTTTTTATGAAAGGTTCATATATTACTATCCATATTTCCAATCCAGCGGTTTTTCCCTTTGACATGTGAAATGGAAAGGACTAAAGTAAGATGAATTGGAGGTAATTTTGCTTGTTTTAATTTATCTTATCAATATCATTCACATGACATAAAACATACTATATTTTTCGGCTATTTTAGCTGAACTAAAATGTAGGTACATTGTACATAATAATATCAAGGATATGACCCAAAAGTGGTGCATATGCTAAATTACATTCAAAATAAAGAAAATTCTTTAAAATAGCTTTCTCCTGCATTACCCCCTTTCCCTTGTTCCAATTATTAAACCAAAAACATTGTTCTCGTAGTCTCAATCTCAAAGCATGTTTTTTTACTTTTCATTTAACTTTGTGTGCATAGTCTATAAATACAGCAGTCTAAGCCTTTAAAGAAATCTACCGACGACATGCATGCGTAGATATGGCACAACTAATTAATATTTCAAGGCACGCTCAACAAATAAAACGGAAAAGCAAATAGAAAAAAGTAACAGGTTGGACAATCATCAAGCAGCAAGAGGAGGGCGATTTCTTTTTATTTGGTTTCCTTTCCGTAAGCTTGTACGGAATACCGACAACTGAATAAAAATCTGATTCCATAATAATATATTATCAAAAGAAGCAGAACCAGAGGGACGAGGAGACTAGAGAAAAAAAAGGAAATGAAAACTTACCATTTTATTTTTATGTAACACGTCTCGCAATCACAACACACAACTATCGTAGAGTGTAATTTTACCTCGGCTTATTCGTAGAGAAAGCATGTCTTTTCTTTGGCTGTTTTTTCTTTCAAAAGATATCAAATCAGTTACAATCCCAACCAACCCAACAAGAAGCAGAAAATCTTCTTCCCTTTTGTAGAATGATACATTTTTACAGAGATTCAAGAATACACTTTGATGTTGGGTGGTGGTGGTGGTGTGTATTACTTAGGTTTGGCCAGAAGCTACAAAAATACACGTACGTAAGTAACATAAGTAATATAAAAAGGGAAAGCTATCAAATGATATAATGATGTAAAAATAGGTAACATAGTCTTCTTTCATTAGTACAGTTATAAAAAGCTGCAGTTTATTTACTGCCTGGTATTCATTATCAAAATAGGTATTAGATTCAGTTAATACTATCAAGCTTGTTAAGGGATTCTATGAAATTGTCTCTTGAAACAAGCTTCCATTATACCCACCTCACTTTCTTCGTATTAATTTATTTGTGCTTGCCATGGCTCATTATCTTCTTCGTCTATAAATTGTGCTCTCATTTTTGTTCCAGGAATCTTCTAGACATTTCTATATAATATTTTTTGAAGCAGTGTAGCGTATGTATGTATTCCTAGTGTTTTTTGTCTTGTTTTAGCATGGTTTCAATAATAAGCATGTAATATTTGTAAATATATGCTTTTGCGTGTATACACTCATTTTTGGAGTCGAAGGTCGGATTTCTTTCAATAAAAGACTTTTTTTCATTTGATGATGACAATCATACTGATACACTTATTTTATTACCGCTAGAAGTAAATGTTACAAAATTAAGGATGAATGTGTAGTACCAGTTGAAATGGCGAGGACGGTTGTTTTGTTCATTGATTTAATCATTTCAAGGAAAAAGGCAACATAAAAAATAATGAATAGGCTTCATTCTGAGAGATACTAGTCGACTCGTTGTTTTTAAAAGGCAATTCGGACAAAAAATATGTTCGTTTTTTTGCAACATTAGTAATAATAAGCGTTTCGCTTCATTGGGTAAGTTATCAAGTCTATAGTAGCTAGTTATCATGTTAATTTAGTGAAAAGGTATTTACTGTTGACTATTGTATATTTTCTTTTCCCCTGAGTTTGATACTTTTTAAACCTTATACGTAATAATAAAGTAGATAGGTACCTAAATATCTTTCTTTTGCTTCGACGATTTCGTCCAAAAGATCTTTAAGATTGTCCTTGGAGCTATTCTACTGAACTTATATGGCTAGATTGATTTATACGCACGAAATGTTACACCATTTTAGGAATATTGGGGCGAAATGAAGAGAAAACTCCGGAAAAGTCATCTTGTCTTACATGTACATTGTCTAATATCAAAACTCATGATGTGCAATGATTATTTTATGAAGAAAATATCTTAACTGTAAACATTATTCATATATGAAAATATGCTATTAATTTGCTCTGATTCTGTGTAATATCCATTTGGAATCCTACCAGTCGTAGTAATGTCGTGTTGTACGTTACGTAGGCATTTCTTCAATCTCTAAAAACGGACTTTCACTTGTGCTTGGAACAGTCTAAATGAACATGACAAATGCGAAGACATGTCTTTTCTGCACACAGACTTCTTTAAGAAAGTACCACAGTTTTAAATTTATTTACAGCATGACATAAATTGATAACTCTTTCATATTCCAAGTCGACTCCGACCCCAGCATAAACCTCGTCCCGAGCATTACACAAAAACCCGGCACACTATTATTCATTGCAATATAATCATCAAAGTGAGTATTTATATAGGTACTTACACATGTAATGTCGTCTTGTAAAATGCACTACACATACTAGACACGAAATACTGTTGTGGCGGCGGTGGTGGTGGTGTGTACATACCGAATTTATGAACAAGTTTAGACATAATTTAATCTACTTTTAGGAAAGTGCTTGAGGTTTTGCTTGAATCAACTAAAGTGGGAATGGTTTTTGAGTGGAACACGACGACAACGACAAGGAAATAGAGACGAAAGACGGCAGAAAGAAGGAAAAAAGAAGAGCGCAAAGACGAGTAGTCAGTTGTAAAGTGGATTTCCCTTGAAATGGTTGACTTGATGTGTGTGTATGCGTGTGTGAGTAGGAAAGAAACGAAAAGAAGTACTTGAAAACGTAATGTAATACAACTTCTTCAAGGAAAAATCCTGATGGCGATCATATTATAACGTACGTACACTCACTAAAAATAAGTAAGAAAATGGGCATGTTTAAAAAAAATGACATACTCTATGTTAATGCGAAGAAATGTATTTACATTAAATGCATTTTGTAAGTAATTTGTGTTGTTGTGATAATGGAACAACTTGAATTTATTACTTTCTTCCTTCAAAATAATAAGTTCCTTTTTTCATCAACAGCAAATTTTCTTCTTCAGAAACTACTTGTGGAACAGGGTAATGAAGAAAGTATGTTGTGTAAAAGCTCTATTATCATGTTAAAATTGCTATACTTGTTGAGAAAATGGTGAAATTGCTGTTGCCTATTTACAAAATAACAAATTAACTTTTTCTTTATTCCCTACGTCCTATTCTGATGGTTAGAAAATTGAATACAAAAGCATATCTTTCAAGGATAAACTTCCTTTCATATGGGGAAAGTGAGACACACCATTTTAGGCAGTATGAAAAACAATTTCCTCCGTAAAAGTAGCAATTCCACCTAAAAATAGCTTTATTTTGCCATTTTTGCACAAGCACAGTAAATTGTTCAATTACAGTTAGTAAATTACATTCAACATTTTTAGGATTTCAAACAAGCAATCAAGATACTTTCTCTATGAAAAGTCGGAAAGGCAAAAATATGTATAAACTTTGTTGAATTTACTTCGTTTCCCGTTCTACGCTGAGTAGCTTTACCCCAGTTTGCTCCTTTCCTTCATGAGATATTTAGTCGCTAGCTTCGAATTTTGCTTAGTAGATGTCGCGGGAGGTAAGTTTAGAGAAAGTACGAATTTCGTTGAGTTTTCAATTTATTTATTCAGACTTCGCCTTTTTCTTGAATTTTCGACATAATTTTTTGCGCAAGTTGATAAGCAACTTGGCTTGTCATTCAACGCAAAATTTAAAACATTTTTCTTGTTCATTTTGTCTGATGCCTACTTTAAAAATCATTATTCACGCCTCTTTAAACTTCATTGTCATGAAATATTTTGCACAATAACAATTTTCATTTGTACTAAATATTCTGTTTATATGTATGCATGTTATTAAATTTTTTACTTGATAGGAGATTTTAAAATTAAATACTGTTTGCTCAGTAGCTGTTATAAAGCTGTAAAAGGAGAAGAAAAATGTACAAAAGTGTTAAAATATCTTCGTGAGCATTTTTTTTACTTACAAGCTAGTAGAAAGGAAGTAAAGTTTGTACGTATTCTTTCGTAATTGCAATTTTTTTCTTTATCTTGATTGTTTTTTTGCTGAAAACAATTTAAGTTTTTATTGTTATAAAAAATAGCATCACGTTCACTTTCATGCAAATTGCTGTTTTTACTGGCGTACATGCTACTGTTCGTATAATACGTGCGAAATAAGTAACTTCTACCGAAAATATACTAACATGGTCAGAGAATTTAAATCATTTTTGGTACGTTTGCATTGTTTCCTTTTTATTTTTTATTGCTTTCCCCTTATTTCCTATGGCCTCTAGTCTTCCTGGTTAGTCGCAATAAAATGTTAATACGAATAATTACCAGGTTTTGTCGTGCTTAATTGCAGCCTTCGTTTTACATTTCCCTCACTGCACAGCGGGTAGCGTTGTAGTATTTATTTGGTTGAGAGAAATAACATTTTAGCTTCAGTATTTTTTTAATAGTATAAAATGTCAAAATGTACAAAACCTGAGTCTGAATAAGAGAAAAATTGTTGTGCAACACAAAATCATATAACGAAATATCAAGTGAAAGCAGACTTTTGTAAAAATGTGAAATTGTATTCACTGGAATTTTTCACGTATATCATTTTTCTTGTCAATTTTTAAACCAGCAATTATTTACGGTACGCTTGTGGGCTATCCGAAGAAGAAAAACATAATGTGGTTTCGTTTCATTTCATTTCGAACAATTGGAAAATCATGCAACACGAATACTCAACGAGCTTCGATGTAAACCGCACCCTTGAACTTGAGGTTTAAAATTTCGGTTTTCTATATTATAAAAGAACATCGTACATCTCTATATTTTCTATACACTATGTATAGAAAAGATGTACAGTTCGTTAAGATGTACTGTATTTCTAAACGAAAAAGATAAGGCGTGGTTTATGCTCGTTTTTTTAAACTGAAGCAATATTTGTTAAACTTTAGGCATTGCGAATTGGAACGTCTTTTTGGAACATGATTACACGAACTGTGAAGCAGAGTGATTTAATGCTTTGATTTTCTGTTACACATTAATTCTTTGAATGAGATTAGAACGAACATGATTTTAGTGTAAAGTTAAAGTTTCTCTTATTGACGCTTAAAGTGTTTGATACTAATTTTTCCAACACTTTTTGCTAAATATGCAAGCTTTAGTTCATACATATATATTATATTTTAGTACTTCTAGCATCGTTATTTCTTTATGTCATGAATATTATTTTTATTCGAAGTACTTTCTTACAGGCTACTTTTAATTGTGAAATAAAATTGCATGAAAAGTTTTTAAAAGGCTTTAGTTCACATTAATATATATAGCAATCGCGAGATGAGATCTGCTTAATGACAAATGTGGTCGTGGTCAAGGCAGATTAACATAGCACACGTTCAAAATACTAACTATAGAACTAATTAAGATTAAACGATCTATTCTACTTTAGTGTCGAGTTAATATTTGTGAAAAATATAGAATATACCTATTACCTAAATATGTCAATGCGGGCTAATATTTGAGAAAGTTCGATCTACCTTAGTTAGCAAGTTGACTTGTATGTATATTTAAAGTAATTGGACGTAGGAATGCATGGGGTATTACAAGAAGGAAGGATTAGGCAGTAAACCTATTCAATCCAAGAATTTATCCTCGTTTTTCATTTTATGGGATAAGGTATGTGTTTATTCTTGCTATAAAATATTTTATAGCAATTGCACTTCTTTAGATCGTACTGTTTGAGTAAAACACATACTACGTTCTGATTAGAAGTTGCTTACCAAAAAGAAAAACTCTAAGCAAATAATTTTTTGTATCAACAAAGGCAAAACAATTTTGTGGGCCGAACACCCAAAAGTATTTTTCTTTGTATTTTATTTGGCTCCACTAGGGCTGATTGGAAAATGAGAAACATGCATGAATAATAATGCACTCATTAAATTTCCTACCACATCAAAATCTAAGGTACTGAATGAATTGAGCTCAACCACTATCGATTCCCATTTAAGCAGACCGAGCAATCTGTGGTCTGCCATTTTAACGTAGCGGGTAACTAATAATTAAAGCAAAATATCAGGAAAGCACTGAATTCTTTAATGTATCGCATGACATTATACGAAACAACTCTTTGGCTCCACCAAAAGCTCGCATCAAAAACATTTTTTTCTGACTGCAGGGCTACACGTGAAAATTATATTCTAGTAATAACACAACAGGCACAAATAGTGTACCAACTTGGTATAAAACGGAGCAGCAAATAAATGAGAATAAAGTTCATTTTACACTGTACAAATACCTTTTACGTGCTGAGGAGCTCTACTGACGCCACAGTGAGCTAATCCAAGAGTTAGAAAAGTAACACTATAGCAAACACCATTGCTACCACAGAAAAACAGCAAAAACAAATGCACTACCACCTTTCTCTCTCAGTTTAGTACTTTCTCTATTTTGCCTTTTCCCATTATTAATGTCTTTGTGAATAAAATAAATGTGAAAACGTTTTTAGTTGTTGCTTCCGGTATTTCTTTTCTGTTATCACCTTGCTTGCTACACAACGCAAAAACAATGTATTATTACAAACTCTATATTCTCACTGTGAGGGGTAAATTCTATGCTTTTTCCTGTATAATGCACATAATGCATGTACATAAGCTTATTATAATATTATTTGCAACTTTTCTAAGAGGGCCACTTGCAAAAAAGGTTTTGATGAAAACATGTTTGTAATTATATTATAGGTGCAGCAAATGTACATTAGTTGGAGGTAAACAAATCCCAGAGAAACATTTAATAGTATCTGCTTTTACGTATAAACTTGAAGAACGTGCATTTATTTGGGTTATAGGCACATACACGCATAGGTGCATGTAGCAGTATCTACGTTGGGCATCGTGTCAGTAATAAATTGTTGATTCCGGAAATAAAAAAGTCCTTTTTATGTTACCCACCATGCACGAAACTAAAACGAACGTGCTTTGTTTACCAGAAGATCTACGTGCAGTGCCATAGTCTATAGGTATAGCGTCTGGTCGTCCTGCAAATTCACTACACAGTTAATTCAAATTCAACACAAACAGAGCTGAGCTTTTAATGACGCTTTTTGCAGAAAAGGCACTGGTAGTGATGATATAAGGATATAACTTGTGGTTTATCCTGAATTTACTAGGACAAAGCAAGGGTTTATTTTATTTTCGTCCTTTACTCTGATTGTGAGTTGTTATTACACTGAATCGGCTCATGGACGTAGATACACAAGCTATAATGTAAGCAAAGTGTGAGTTGGCAGGAACTTAGATAATATTAAGTAGTTATTCAGTCCAGTCACACTATCAACCAGTACTTTCCCCTCATATTTTCCTCTGACTTGACCACTGAAATGCATAACAGCAAAACCATATGAAGGGACTTTTATATTGCGTAGGTTTTAAGTGTGAAGTATAGTATAATCGAATTTAACCAAGTTTCAGGTACTATGTACTCACGTAATTTAGAATATATGACCTGATTCGACATAATTAATGTGTCAATGTTTATAGAATTACTTAGGAGAAAGGAACTGCCACGGATAAAAATCAAGTACCTTGAGTCACTCACTGTCGCGTTGGTCGAGGTTGGATTTTGCAAATATTTTCGTCTGTTGAATTGATATGTATGCTGATTTGGATCGAGAGAGCTTTTTATTTCTCTTATCATTTGTCTGAACAATTAATAGCCAATTAATAACCATGAAAGACTTTTTTCCGATATTCTGGGCCGAACTCTTATCAAAGCATTATTTTTTTTGAATATCTAAATCTCGGTAGCATTGCGATTAGTAGACAGACAGACATCAAGCCGATCCCTATAAAAAAGTAATTTATTTTCGCAAATATGTTTATTCTGATCTGGGTTGCATAAGTTTGTAACAACAGCATACATCTACATTCGATTCAGCATTCAACTCAATAGAGTTTGTGTTGTTTAGCTCTGTTATTTTAGCTTTTACAAGGATATTATTTTGTGCACCATGTCATGCTACATCAGGTACTTTACTATTTGGTTGTCTCAAAGAGACTTAAAAGAGCAAGAGGGAATATTAAAACAACAGCTAGCATTTGACTAATTTTTCATACCCCCTGGAACGATGCAGCGAGCTGGCGTTGTTGAGTGCTAAATACCTCATACATTTTCGGAATGTATAGCTTCAAAAGTAAAAATCCTTCTTTGTTTTTATGGACAATTAATTTAAATAGGACGCATACCGTCACCGTGCGATTTTAGTTTGGGTTCTCAATTAGACTAGCTACTATAGTTTTACAGCTCAATTTAAGTGTAGTGTAGATTTGTTGTCGTCGCTCCATGAAATCTAGGCACAATAATAGGTAGGTGTGCTGCTTTTACGTTTGTATTTTAAACGAGCAGGGATAAAATTTTGATTCTGCACCTGCATACCGTTCGTGACAAATTTACTACGAGTTCTTCAAGAGATGTGATTTCAATCATAGTTCGTTTGCAATAATTTACTTCAAAGTAGTCGTTTCATCCATTAGCTTTTATGTTGATAACGATGTGAATGTAGCATGGTTAGAAAAGTGTACAAAGTACAAATGCTTACAGTACTTATCGTTAATCATCCATAATCCCGAGTTTATTTATGCATAATCCGGCAAAGCGGTAGTTGTGGAAGAAAAGTAATAATTTCAAATCTTCTCTCTTGAAGTCTCACATATGCACAAGTATGAATGTTTGTTATTATTACTTTGGGGGGAAAATAAAATAAGCAAGTAGAGTGATGAAAAGGTTGACATATAAGTCTGGATGAATATAAATATGTGAATAGTAAAATACGGAATTACAGCATGTAGAAAGTGCGGGTGACTATTATCAAGTATGCTTGAAAAATCTAAACACTAGCATGTGTACGTGAAGAGAAGCTGCAGGAGAGCTCTTTATCAGATTTTCCACATACCAAAATTCGTAAAACCAGAGCGAAAGGAGCCATGAGCCAGGCAACCAACCAGTCACTCCGTCGCCGGTTCACGTAGCAAAGTATACGTAAAGCTTTTCATTTAGCTTTTTTCTCCCTTTTCATTTGACTAGTAACCTATTCAATTACTTGAATTATTGTGTGCGTCTTTGATTTCTCAAAATTGTTGTTTGACAGAAATAAATATGTGGATGTAAGTCTTCGTCTTATTGACATGCTGTATTGCTTCATGCCTTGCTTTGCTTGCCATTTCAGTAATTCATTATGCGTCGTTCGCTTGTCGTCACTGGAATGTGGTTTAGGCTAGATTTCTCTTTATATTGCATTGGTTGACTGGCTGCTTATACACAAACACTCTATTTAGTGTAGCTCTGTGGGTGCTTTGATGAATTTGCAGCATAAATGAACCATATCTTCAGAGAGTAAACTGCTGACAAGGGACAATTACTGAAAATGAATAAAGAGTTGATGTTGTTGTTGATACCAGGTAATAATATATTATTATGGATTGGAGGAACACGGGCCTTTTCCTAAAGTTGAAAGTATACAATAGCTTTTCCGGAAAATCTTCCTGGCGATGAGGATATGGTGTGGTGATGTTAAAGAGGAAGTGTAAAGGTGTTTAGTATTTTGTGCATAGTTTGGTCTCTGCTGAAATCAACTGAATAATACAAAAAGAAAAGTAGGCAGACATACGAGCTGATAGCATGAGTCAAAGCTTTGCCATCACACCGCGCCGGTGGTGAAAGCATAATGCATATAAAAGCGTCTATACCGCGTGTAAGCATAAAACATCCCTTTCTTACACACTTGACTTGACACTCTTATACTTTCATACATGTATAGCCAACCAAATTGTAAATCCCATTATTTGGATACTTTAAAAATGAAGTTTTAGCTTTACCCTCCATAAAGGATCTCATCAGTTTTGGTGGAGACGACACATCCTAAGCACCGTGATATTAGCTTTGACGCAGAGTAAAGTTCATATATGCGGACAATGTGTAAGCGGGTGAGTGAGTGAGATGCGACATCAACTTGAATTAGACTCAGTTTTACACGAGTGAGCAAGAAAACCAAGAGTGTTACCAATGAGTTGTGCATAGTTAATGATAAAGTAAATCAACACTGAAAATGCCAAGTATTAAACTCACTAGAGCCATTTTTTACGAGAAAACGCAGACAAAAAAGCCTTCTTGATCATGTGCCATTGGATTACCACTAATTCAACTCAGTATACATGCATGTATTCACACAATTCTAATACATATTATGTACCAGGTGTTTTCAGGATAAAGCTTCTTTTTATACCTTATCCATTCTTCTTCTTCCAACAACACCAGTAGTGGCTTAGCTTTGTTGAAGTTTATAGATTGCTACAAGTTTTTTCCCCGTAATAAGCAACTCTTTCTTTCTTCCTAGGAATTTCAGGGTGTCGTATGTTTTAGTCAGACCATGTGTACATTTTTATATATATCACATGATGCAGGTACATTCTTTTGGTCTGTGTTGGCACGCAATTCCACAAACTATTTTACTACTAAAAGTCACTAAACCGGTTATAAGTACGCAATTGAATTAACGTACGTAACATTACAAAAATAGACAAGCAGCCAAAATATTATATTATGTTGTGTGTGCTCAAGATCAATGAAACTTGAGTCATTAGCTAACTAAAACTTTAAGTCTAGTTATAATTTAGTTCCACAAGAAAATGTCTCCAACAATTTCGTGGAACTGATGGACAGACATACCTGCTAAATATACTTACTTAATAACAAAAATGAGTAAGAGAAACTAATGGATGAAAATGTTTTTAAGGTAATGTTAATGTGTGTACAAGTAGAAATGTTAAGAGTGGAAGTAAAGCAAGTGAACCGCTACCTTCACTCATCTATTTATTTAGGGAAAGGAATGAGCGAGTGACATGTAGAAATTACTCATTGATGGATATATCGCTCACTGCTGCATTCCACCAAGTAAAATACCACTTCGGTCGACTTACCACTGCGATCAAAGGGAAGCAACAGCAGAAGTAGAAGTACAAAAAAAGAAAGAAACATGCATGTGTGGCGTTTCCCTTGTAGCAACATCGTTTCCGCTTGTATTTGGAGACATACATACCACACGTATTATATAAATTTACAAGTACAAACCAAACACAACAAACATGCCACCAAGCAACTAACAGAGTAGTATTACAGCTTTTAGCTTGCTTTGTATTTAAGCTAATTGAATGCAGAGTAATGCAACGAGGTAGTAAGCAAACTCATTTTACTTACTTTCTCCCTCGTGGTTTCTCTGATAGTTATAAAATATTGAAGTTGATGATGATGAAATATGTGACTTGGCTTGGCCTCGTCTAAATGAGCAATGAGCGCTATATTGAAACCTAGAATTAGAGGCGAACCTTTTGCTCTTTGAGAAAAAGACCAAACCAGAAAGGTAGTCGAATAAGAATAAAGTTAGAACGTAATACGCTTGGCGTTGGAATGACTGGGGAAAAAGTACGTAATGCAACATACCGAAAAGTTTATCAAAATTATAGCCTTTTGAGTATTAGACACCGCTATCAGTTCAACAGACTATTAAGTACTTGGAACTGCTCTATTGCATAATATTATTGATAAGTTGTATTTATGTTAGAAGTCTCTATAAAGTGTTTCTCTATGTACTGTACAGTTATATAACGTATATATGTACTTACATTGAAAATTCCTAACCTCTAGCATTGGATCTTTGTATGAGGGCACAACCATCGAAGCTCAGACTGGCTGCCTGATTCCATTACTGTCTCTTCCTGCGGATCTTATAACATCCGTTTTCCCCCAACCGACCGACCAACGACCCGACCAACCAAGTTAGAAAAGTTTTCCTTCTTCGTAATTAATCTACTTCCAGATTGGTATGTGAACACTTGGAATTGCACAATTAACAAGGAAATGAATACATAGGATGAAGGTTTTCTCTTTTGCACAAAACTTTCGTTTCTCGTATCGTCTGGTCTCCCCTAAATGTATATTATTGAACACATACACACAAATATTCAACCAAAATAATAATGAAGGTCGGCTACTCTACTACTGGTTTCTTATTTGCTCTTGGTAATAGTGATGATTACTGTTACAGTAAAGCATCCATCAAGAGACTCTGTGTTACTCATAGTGTTTCTCGAAACAAACTTGCTGACTTCGTGTAAATGGGGGTATTATCATTACAGGTTGAAAATTAATATTGATCTATCTGCAAACTTAAAGGCGAGCCCATTATGTTAATTTTGGTGGCGGTAACTCAGCAAAAACTATACATCATACTGGTGCAAATCAAATCATGATTAATTGAAATAGGCATGAGAAAAAAATTTATCATTTATAAACATGTACATACATTACATATATTAACCCAAGCAGCAGTAATGCCAGGCTTAGGGTAAAGTAGCCAAAGTTGCTGCTTCACCTTATTTTGTAGATTAATTCACACTACCAAAGTACTGAACTTTTACAAAGCTAAAGTCTATTATCATTAAGGGTCATAACTATTAAGTGTATTTTTAGCCGTTTTAGCACTTCATTTTACTTTATAAATAAGTTAATAAAAGACTTGAATATGTATGTATGCATATATATTCTACGTATTCTTTTAGATTGTATTATAATGATTGATCAATTCAAATCCTTGACGTAAATTTTTATCGCGTCTTCAATAAAAGCGCATTTTCTCTTTTCCTCATCACTTGCTTCATTTTCTCTCTTTTTTATTTTCTCTCTAATCAATCTTCGCTTTTCTCTCAAACGCATTGATTGGATGAAAAAAGAAGTTTTAAATACTATCATCTAACTATTTACTATAATCATGCATTGGAGTACTTAAACACTTTACACCAGTAGTGTTACTGCTATGCAAACTTTCGTTAAAATCCTTTAATCGGTTCACTAGACTGAGAAAATTTTCATAAAAAACTTTCCCCTTTTTACAGAAAAAATATAAAAAGAAAATCCTTTAAAAGGGTCTCCTGCAAAATACAAGCACCACCAACAACACTCACTCTCTTTCTTTCATTTACTACGTCAAGCCAGGGAGTAAAAGGATTTTTGGCTACCATCACACAAACTAATACAACATGGCGAAAACATTTACGTGCAGTAATCACTGTCATAGAACTTTTCCTCATGCTGCTGAACTAAACGTGGAGAAAAATAATGTATGTACCCCGCACGTAAGTACCACACAAAGTGCAGTACCATCTCAAAAAACAAAGAACCAAGTTTCAAAAGTAGCTTTGTATGAGCTATGAGGAGTGAGGCTCTCAATATCTCGCTACAACTATCATCATCATTAAAGTGTGCATTTAAGATGTACAATTCACATGAAAATAACAGCTACCGGTAACCTCACTTATACCGAGTAGCCTTGTTTTAACAAGCAGATATAGGAAAAGTGAAAACATGTGAAAGAAAGAGTGCGACTATGAATATTTATATGGGCATAGATATTTTTGTCCTCCTGGTCGAGTACATCTACACTATATATGCACATACGTAATAATGTTAGTAAAGAGGTAGCAGTAACACAGCACTAGTAAAGAAAAGCTTAGAAAGCTTTTTTCCATCATCATTGTTTCAGCAAACTTTTTAATTTTTAAAAGCCTCTTCAACCCATTATTCGCTGAATCTCTTCACTTTTTCTTTGTCTCGACATATTACTCAGTTCGTATAGGAAATATACGTACCCACTACCAGAGTTTGCAAATATACATAAAAAAAGTTTTCCTCTGACGTTCATATGCATTACCACATCAAACTGATTTTATTACTGTCCCTACTTGATAAAGGTACAGCAGAAAAGCTGTGTAGTACGGCAGTCAGCAATTTATATGCTAGAACTATACTTAAAATATTCACTCAAAGACTATGGGCTCTTCTATGGATGTTTACCTTCATACTTCGTATCTTATTTACAAGATTAATTATAAAATTGAAAATACCTGTATACACTTTATAGCTGTCTTAATAAGAATTTGGCACACATTTTTCAATAACAATGAAAAACTAAAATTTACGCTTGTTCATGACTTTACTCAGCCATCTTGCTTTACCAACAAGGGGTACCAAATTTTATCATCGAAATGAGCTGTAAGAAAGTAAAAATTGTATTAGTCAACTGTCTGTCTTTTATATTTGGGTATATGGCTTGTAGTATAATTATTCGTATATCTATTCCCATACCATATTATCACTTTTTGATTTGTGCTCTTGAGATAAATCAATACAGAAATTTACGTTAAAAAGTTTTAGAAGGAATTATGCAAGGAAGGCAGTGAAGTCAGCCGTATCTTATAGTAGGTATGAATGCATATTAGGTATGTATGGTTCATCTTTTTGGAAGAGTGCGAGTACCTCTTCTAGACTGTAGTGCCTTTCTTTCTGCCTACATGATTGAGCGAAAACGCTGAAGAATGTCAGTGAGATTAGTAGAAAAAATTAATTAGCAAAAGATAATAGAAAATTCTTTTCCCATTCGCTGCTATTTTTTCCTTGTTCATCTCTTTCCCTCCTTTCTTCCGACATTGTCTTCTCTTGGAAAAATCGGCTATTTATGTCTCTTCCAATTATATTCCCTATTTAAAAAATTCTAAGCATATTATTATGGTATCTCTTTTGCTTGCTGGAAGCTGGAAGTGGTGGAGTTGATAATAAATGAATGTTTTTTGACGTTCATCAGATTTTCCTTTCACTCGATTTTTTGTAAAAGCTCAGATAGCTATTTTCACTAGAAATCCGGTACTCACTTTCAATCGAATAAGGTACCCAAACGTATACCCAAACTGTGTTTGTTAGTGATAGTGGAAAGGAATGAAAAACTATCTACTTTCGACATTAGAAAATTCCGTAAAACAAGTTAATATAGTAAGCCAGTAAGTAGTATTCCGATGATGAGAGAAAAAAGATAACAAGGAAACATTTCTTTTTTACATTTCTCGTCCCATTGTATTGTTATCATACAAAATTACAGTCTCAATCGAAATGTTCATTTAAACTGTAGACATATGATATTTTATGCACTTTCATTCAAATAGTAGATGTTCGTACAAAAAACTAATGTAATCAGAACACATTTAGGTGGAACTACCAAGTTTGTTTATGGAAAAAGCTGAAATTCATCGTAGCATGGTTTATAGGAATATGTATGGGGTACTTGGATTGTAAGTGATCTGCTGCTTTCATATCGCTGTATTCTCCATCTGTCTATTTTATTTGTTGAGAACACACTGGATCATGTAGCAATTAAATTGATGAATAGAAGGAAAACTTGCAGTGAAACCTAGAGCGAAACGTAGCGGAGATTGATGTAAAAGTAAATGAACAAATAGATTCCTGGAAAAATTAGAGCCTCCGGTATGACATTTTAGGAGAAATGAAAATGGAATATATATTTTTTTAATCCAGCACCACGAGAACGCTTCGTATATTATGTCTAGCTATCATGGTTTTGTCAACCTATTTCATTTCCTTTTCAGTTTTTTTATCATTATTATTATTATACAACAGAAAAGTTGGGGAGTGAGTGAAAAGAGTATTTGGCTAGAGAAAAAGCTGAGTTAGCTGAATCTTTCTTTTTTTACAAATATTTTTATTTTATTTTGTTCACTAGCAGTAGAGAAGCAGTGCGAGTAGAGAAAAAATGCATGCAAGTTAAAAGCAACAAGGAAAACACCAAAAAATATATAAACTCAACTGCCACATCATTATCCAAGACCATAAAAAGCCCTTGATAGCATTTTTCATGCGCTTTTATGCTTTTCTAAACACTTTCTATTTCTTAGAAAAAGATAATGTGACTTTATACTATCGTGACATGATATGATATTAGAAGCGACAAGTAGAGAGAAAGAGAGAGAGAGAGAGAGAAAGAAGAAAAAATAAAAAGCGGGGTGAAGACTTGTAGACAGAAAGGGGCAAACAAGAAACTTGTTATAAGATACATTCATATTATAACATACTTAAAAAAGAATATTGCAATAAATGCAACAAAAATGAGTGTATACAATTTTTGTACTTTGTATATTATGTAGGGACATAAGTCATCAGTAAATAAAATAAGCAGCAGCCTCTCTGCCACTTCTCCATCTCCACTCACTATACCATCACCACTCCTCCTTCAGTTCAAATACAATAATATGCAAAAGTGGAATACCCGACGACATGCATTAAGTTTTAAGCTTTTTAACAGCAGCAGCAGTTGCGGAGTGGGAGTAAAAGGGAAAATAGAAAAAATACTCTTTTCTTCTGGCTCTCATTCTCCTTCTGTGTGGATTTATTTTAAAGCATGTTTTATAAGAGCATTTTTTTATTTAGAAACTTGTAAGCAGAGAAGTAGAAGAGACACACATATATAGTAAGAATGGGATGATGTGTTCTGTTACAATATTTTTTAGTTTTCCCCTTTCTAGTATTATTGCTGCTTCTTTTTTAGGGTGATATGGTATAGTGGTTGTGTGGTAAAGTAATTTTTTGTTCGTTTCGTTTAAATATTATGTACGACGACAACGCGGACTTATGCATTTAAAGGTCATGCAATAATGTAAGCATTGTGCACACCATGATACACACAGTCTGTAAAGCAAGCCAAGCCAGTAAAGAAGAGAAAGTAGAATAACAAGCACAAAAAAATGAAAAGAAGCCTGTTATCATGAGAAGAAGAAGAGGCAATGCAAGCAGACGTGTATCTTTCTTTTTTCTTCTTTTCTCTCGCTCTTTCGCTCCCTTTGCTTGAAGCAGTTATGAAAAAAGAACTTAAATGCAGACAAGTTTTTTTGGGTACTCTGAAGAAAAAAAAGAATCATGAACAAAAATGTTTCACTTGCACGTATTTCATATTAAAATACATAATAATAAGATGAGAGGAAAAAGAGCTGACTGGGAGAAGAGTTGAACTCGAGCGTGTAGTATCTGTACAGTATTATTACCCCGTTTCGTTGTTATCCGACACGGGGCTCCAAAATCTGTTTTGACTACAGTTTTCCAAATAACTTTCCCGAGATCGTATTTTCGAATGGTTCAGTTTTAAAGTGAAACAAAAGTCCTGGAAATGAGAATAGCTCTCTTTTACTAAAAAAGAATCCCCAGTCCTGACAAAAAATGTAAGTAAAAATTGAGGCAGCTCTAAAATGACACACAAGGATTCCTTTTTCAATATACAAAAACTTAAGTAGGTACGTGCGTATGCATCATCCTCTTCTTCTACTTTGCTTGTATTTCTTATTTTCATCATCGTTAAATGCTTTCCCTTTCTTTCCTTCTCTCTCTCTTCTCTTTTTTGTTGTACTTCTTTTCTGTCTCCTTCTCTTTACTTCACCACTCCACACATACTCTATGCAACTACCACCACAATGACTGTTTCGTTTTGTCGTCTTCATTTTTTTCAGCTTATAATGTGGTGTGTGTGGTCGTAATAATAGAAATGTGAAATTTACCAACAGCGAAAACTGTGCAGAGAGTGTATATGCAATGCAGATGGGAATAAGAAAAGCAAGGATATAAAAGCACCCTACAATCCAACCAAAAAATTCTAGTTGTGTAACATACATACATACACGGTTTTCTTTCACTCTCGGTCTGCTTCCCTATCTCTTTCTCACTCATCCAGGCAAGGAAACGGTCCGTTTCTTCCCTATTTTTTCTCTTCTCCGAGGCAGCAATCATACGAGGGGGTCTTTAAGCATTACTCACTACCAAGCTTACACGCTAGCATGCTACATTACTGCAACGTAATCTCACAGCTTCAATTGTCTTCCTCTTTCTTGTTATTTTGAATTCCCTTTTCAACAAATAAGTCATACGACTTTCTCGATTTGTTTAATCCTAAAGGGATAAATCTTCATCGCAATATGCATTTACTGAACTCCCCCTTGTTGAAAACATTTTCCACAATTGCATTTGCTACTTTGACATGAGCTATAATCATTACTACGTTATTTGTTTTTCCTGGCATATTTTAGCAACAAAATATTTTCATTTAGCTTAATGTACTTTTTTAACAGAAAATATGAAATGGTGAGTTTAAAACAAAACCCTTTCTTACTCGGCCAAAGTCAGATATATGTTATTTCTGTATAGCAGAATCTATATCAGATTAATTTATGTTATGTTAGTAATTTTACAAATTAAAAAATGTAATGAAACGTCTCATTTGGCTATTTCTTTTCATGGTAAAAATAAAAAGAAAGAATGTCATCACCATTCCTTTTTTGTACATCCAAGTAATATGTATTTACTAAGAGGATAGCAGTAGAGTTATTGTCGGGTTTGTGTGATATTAAACATATTATATGAATGTAACAAGGTCTAAGCTAAGCTAGCCACTTGGCTCCCGGACAAAACGTATTGGAAATGACGGTGTTGCCTCTCACACAGAGACCGAGCTGCTTGGTTGCCTGCTTGGGAGGATTCTCTGCAGGATATTTTCAAAGTGCATGTTGTTCCACAGGAGAAAAAAATGATGAATGTGTTTCCGAGCAGATTCTGCTATTGCTGAGGATCATTTTGCTCTTCAAGTACGCATTCTTCTTCTTGTGTAGTAATACAAATAATGGTCACATGTAATCGCATATATACATGTAGTATTATTTTGTTTTTCCATGTCTATCATATAGCATAACTTTCAATATAGCTACATGCAAACTTATTTGTACAACATTTATTTGACATGAAAAAGGTAAATGGTATTGATTATGACGGTGGTGCAATGTGATCTCATAATATAGGCACCGAAAATATTGCGTTACGAATACCTCACTCTATTTAATTTAACCAACCTTGTGTACTCTAATGTCGGTAGAAATTACATACATAGAATTATTAGAAAAACCGGATGATAACGTTGATAACACACGCTAATAATTTGACATCATTGGTGTGTAACGAGTGCACTTGATTGTGTTTACACGTTATTCCAAAAATATCATACTTAGAATAATGTACCAACCTACGTACGTTTTCCAAAACATGTTGTGGGTCTTGCTTTTAGAAATTTCGTTTGTGGAACTTGCATACTTTCTCCATGCTACTTTTTTTGATCAGCTTGTAGACCTATGACATCATAGTACATCATATGTACATATTATTTTGCTAGGGAAAGTGAAATGAAACATCGATAAAAACGACGGGCAGCTGAAAATAGAACTTGACTAAGGTGATTGCAGAGAAAAATGGGGAGTAGTATCTTTATGTACAAGCAGTTGTATAAAGAAGTAAGAAGTATTTTTTATCTAAGAAAGCTTTTATATAAAAAGTAGTATCTACATAAATTCCGTAATATCCTCAAGAATCATAAGATACTTGCGTCATTTTAGCAGATGGAAGAAGCGAAGCAAGAATGAGAAAAGGGTATCAGTAGGGAATCCTTTCCAAACGAGAGAGATGTTTTCGTAAATGTTTGGTTTTGACAGTTGTTGCTACACTGAGCTGTCACATTTCGCCTGATTCGATTGTTACAGTATAAGGTAATTGCTTGCCAGTACAGGCACAGCAACTAACATCATTCAGTACTTGGTGATCACAAAAATAATCCCTCATCCATTTCAGACACATGCACTCACTTGACAATAATGTTTGATGATTTGGGTGATATGTACAAGTTACTCGATATTGCCAAAGGATTAGTCATGTGTTGGCTTGAGAAAAAAAGAATTTTAGCAATTTTGGAATCCTTGAAGAATCGCTTAGTCTTCATTAAGAATCCTTTACTAATTCAAAATTGTGTCGTTTAAAATTTTTACATTTATTGTAACTTTAAAACCTATTTCAGATATATTTCATACAAATATTACATTTAAGGTTGCTTTTCAATATAGAGAAGCCATTAAGAGTTTGCGGTGCCGATGATATTGCGTATCTACTTCCTTCCCATTGTTGGAACTTGGAACCTTTGGTCCATGCTGAACCATTGGAACCATTGGAACCATTTCTCTGATCCTAGTCCATGCCGACTTGACTGGTCGTAGAATGATATGAGCAATGATTTTCATCATTTATATACAACTTCCTACTACCATTTCCCATCGCCATAAGTTTTGAATGCACTAAAAGTGTAAGTCAACCATGCAATGCATTACCGCAGACCACATTCAAATAACCACGAGTACAATTCTCACAAAAAATCAGTAGTATGTGGAAACTAAAGTGAGAGAAAACTTGGAGGAAACCAACAAGAAAATGAAGAAAGCAGCTGAAACGAAATATCTGTATTAAGTACATCATACCAACTATCAAAACATTAAATGTACAATATACAGAGTTATATTATTTACACATATTATGTTGAATGGAGATTCTATAATACCCAGTCACCAGTATTGTTCAGTGGAGCCTTCCTGTTATTACTTCGCAAAGAAAAATCGACTGCCATTATGGACGCCCTCTGACTGGTAATTTATCTTTTATTTTCTTCATACGCGCTAGTCCACCTTGCAATGGTGGACTGGACAAAACCAGATCATGAACCAAAATACATGCACA
>JAQFXM010002838.1:0-22824 GCA_034693345.1 Entomobrya multifasciata
AAAAAGGTGATCAGCACTTTCAAACGTCTTGTTACAAAATATGCACATGTGAGTTCCAAGATGAACTTTAATATGTGAAAATAAACTATGTTTTCGACCAAACACTTTTTCACAATCGTCACACTTAAAATTCTCTGAAGCCATCATACTGACAAACGAAAAATTATTTTTTGTGCATTAAGCGCCCTTAGCTGGATGAAAACATTTTGTATTGAGTTGATTCACTAAGTATTCTCGTATCAATTTAATTGATTAGTAAAAATTGATCACTTTAGGCTGGTTGTAGTTTAACATTTACTCAAAAATATTAGCCCCAACAAAACGAATTAAAATAAATGCATGATAGTCTCCTTTAAGTAATTTAACTAAGGTACAACCGAAAAAACCGAGTAAGCACAATGTTGGTTACTTATTAATGAGCTGTTGTCGAAACAAATCGCTTTTTGTAAATTCATTTCAAAGAAAGCTACCCTTCAATAGTGAATACGTTTTCCTTGCAGATAATGATTATGTGTATAAACTGCACCAACCAAGGTTTGTTTCTTATGCTCATGGGTTTAAATGCAAAAATAACCTTTTGCATACCTACTTGAACGGCAGCAAGTTGTATTGTGAATGTGTACATTCCATCAATAGCTTTGTACATACAGCATGCGTGTTAGTTCTTTTCACTCCTTTTACGTCTTCTTTAAATATTTATCATACACATACATGTGCTCACGTACACAGCTTGAACTAAGCTTATTATTTAAGCCCGTACTACTCCATATAAGATATTCAATAATACATACATGTACCTTGTGTTTTAATGTAGAATATATGTTAACCAAACATATGACTTACTAGTGTACTGAATATTTTGACTCATGTACTTCTTATGCACCATAGAAAGAATATCTTTTTTTCATTTATGCATTCACTTTAGACTGCAAGAACAAAGCTTCTGGCAAGAAACATTGGATGTTACTGATGAAATTAGTCAACTTTGAATCTTTGTTAATAAGAAAACATTCATTGGATTGTTTCGGTTTTAAACCGAAAGTAATCCCAGGATTTAACTAAAAAACTTGCTGACGCATATTTATTTAGCTGTTTGAACACCCTAATTACACGACATAAAGTTGTCTCTAAAAAGCTAATGTCCATTGTTGAGTGGTACTTTTACGCTATGGTCGAAGCAAATGAATTTTGGTGTGCGAGTACTTTTGAATGTAGACGAATCACTAATGGAGATAACAATCGGACAGGTCTCATATAAAATTCTAAATCATGCTTAAAAATTAACGGAACAAATCTACTAAAACGGCAAAGGTACTGGGATCGAAGGGATCTGTTCGATATACAAACCAGAGGAAGGATAATTTCCATAATAACACACAATAGATCCACTTGTCTTAAATATTTGAGACCCATTATATTAAATCTCACAAGGTTTTTACTTTTGGTGCCTCTCTGAGTCAACTATGCCTATATGTAGAAAATATTTGTAATTAAGTTCAAATTAAGTATCTGTATTCAATTTTGAGTAAAACAAGTAGTTTTTTAGTTCGTATTTATGGTTTATTTTTCACTATACCATTACAATAGTCTACTGTACACTGCCTTGTAACTTTACTCTTTTTTGAGCCTGCGATGATTTTATATTTCTAGTACCTTATATATAATACATATTTACATGCACCGTATGCACGTACGATTTTTTGCCTTTGCATACATGCATGTGCAAAGGTAAAAAGTCGTCTGTGCATGCACATAAGCATTTTTATATATTATATATAAGCTACTGAAAATAGAAAATCATCGCAGGCTCAAAAAAGAGTAAAGTTACAAGGGACTTTAAATCATAATGCACAAAAGGAGGATTCACATTACTATAACGTGTTTTCCAAGACACGTTTTTAAGAGGTTTGATTTTACGGTAATCCAAACCCCTAGCGTATCCACAAGAAAAGATGTCCCGTACACACCAGGATACTACACCATTTTTTGTGAATTTGGAGCTGGTGTGTAATGCAGATATTGTGGCAATACAATAGATGCAATTTTCGTTAAATAAAGTGGTATCTCACCATCTTCATTATTAACATTGTATTATGGCTGCCACAATTGGATACGGTTTCACAGCAAGATCTTTTTTATTCTTTTTGAAGAAAAAACCAGTCGAGTTTTTCGTGATTGTAAAAAAATTCGAAACTCCTTAACTTGATCATAACACATTAAATGTTGTTGTTGCTGTTATACACTGATCAACATCCCAATCACCCCTTTTTTGTGATCATAACACTAAAATTTTAATTCATTATATTTTATGTGAAAAATGGATGTTTGGGGAATGTCCGTTTTGTTAAACTAGAAATAAATATAGTCAGCAGTGGTATACTTGGTTATGTTATAAATGCGTAATACATAATCTGATAAAAATAATGCGATAATATCATAAAGTTTGATATTGCTCATTGCTCACCCAAACCATAATTTGAGTTATGATTGTAATGTGGCTTCTCACCTTGTGTACCTTTTTGCTGGTTATACCAACAAATTATCATAAAGAACGGGATACATTATGGCCATATTATACTGTGTCATTAAATAAATTACCGAAAAACTCACAAAAATAAAAAGGAATCATTACAGCAAAAATTTTGATGAGCAAGATTCTCTAGAGATTATGTGTTGTACGATGGCCAACCTGGTTGAACAAGAGACTTATGTACTTAGCAAAATACACCGTTTAAAAAAACTAATGATTTTTGCGGTGATGCGTTAGCCGAGATGAGAGCCGAGAGTTTGCTTGAAAAAACGTACTCAAAAAGATGTGATTTGAAAGTTGCTTCCACCACCGCACCGGACAGTTCATTAAAAGCTTTTTTATGAGACAATTATTTTCAAGCGAAATTTTATTGGTTAAAAATTAAGAAAAAAAACTAAGTTATTTATTAACTTTGCGAACAAAGTAGGGATAATTATGATGATGAGGCTAATATTTGATGTATTTGATAGTTGACTACATCCATCTCTTCTCTCTCAGCATTCGATGTAAGACAAAATACACAAAAAACTACACCTTTACTTGATTATGCGAAATTGAAAATGAGTATTTTTTATTAATTATTGAGCATTTACATACAATATTACTTTGATGGGTAGTTTTAATGTTTTGTTACTGCAGCAGTAGGTGACTGATGAATGACGATATAGTAGCTCTATGATGTTGTTTTGATTGTGATGCTGCGTCTGCGACTAATAACTGGTAATACTTGTTTTCATCACGTTTCTCTGTGTCTCTCTCTTAAAAGAGCGCAGCGCAACGCAAACAAGCCATGTAAGGCATTTGCACACAAAAAATATAATAAGTAATGATACATTAATTCTCACTGACTTAAGTACATTGTTCCTGCTGTTGATGATTTGATGGGTGTGGAATTTTCCTGAGAAGAAGAGTAAAATAGAGAATAATATCCACATAGTTAAGTTGTTAAAGTGTTGTCCTGTCATAGAAAATACATTTATGGCCTTTTCCTCTCCAATATAATATACATATGTAGTGTAATCGAAAAGTCGAAAGTCAACTAGCTCGATTGTATTGTTGTACATTGTCTTGTGAGAGAACAAGACGGTATGCTACATTGTAAGTGGTCGGTTTTGTTACTGGGGATGTGATGGTGTTGATGTTATGTGCATAAACTCACTCTCATGATGATGATGGTTTATCCCAATAGTAAACTTCGGTTTGAATATTGCTCGTTGTGTGGGAAAGTACATGTCCCACTGTGGGAGTCTCTTGTTCTCGCACAAGCTTTGTTTCTTTTTGTTATTGATGTTGTTGCTGTAGTACAGTTGCTAAAAGATCGTAGAAATAGTTGTACAACTTTAAGGATATCGGTCTTCTACAAAAAGGACGCAAAGGTATGTATCTATCGTGTATACAGTGGGACTTGAGGTGTATATGGTAGACATTTTGACAGAAGTGTTTTTCAAGTCTCCTTTTGCGTTGTCTTCTGGGTGCTGTTGACCGGAATCATTTTACAAAGGGTCTGTTGCACTACTTTACAATTCTTTCAAGCTGAGTGGGTGAATATATACATAATATGTAAGTCATGAGGTAAAACGAACAGAGAGTAGTTTGAAAGGAATGAGAGAGTGTGTAATGGTATGAATGAGACAATAAGAGAAATGACTTATTTTTCTTTCTTCAAAGAGTGAATGAGCTCACTCTTCCGCTCACAGTGTTTTTATGTAAATTGCAAATTATGCATGAGTCAAACTCGAAATATATAAGCATCTATATACAAGTGACCACAACATCTCTATCAGAAAAAAGATCTTGTGAAAATTCAATTGTCACGATACATGTGTTAATCTTTGTGCAGCTTGTTTTCTTGTTGAAAGACACAATAAACATATTGACCGATGCACTATACTTTCAGACTGTTGTCTTTATGAACCATTTTCAGACTTTATTGCTTGCAAAGTATAGAAAATTTAAAATGCAAAGAGGTGTTTTACCACTTATTCAGCTTTAAGATTTTTTACTTCTTGAAACATATCAGAAAGTAGAAAGCTTTTCCATTCCAAGTCCTTTATTTTGTGCCATTTTTTGTACCGAAAAGTAAACATTTTCTATTATCAATGGAGGGATGTTTTTACTTGACGGATACAATTCATCACCGTCTCGTTTCTTATCATGAAACAAACAGAGATGAGATGAATATGTTTAAGTTTAAACAAAAGCAAAGTGTATTTACGTTACACGACCCTTTTTCTCTTTACACAAGAATGTTTATTTGGATTTCAGTTCGGTTTAAATCTATAGGTAAACGTAACTCTACAATTCTATTGTTCGCAAATAAACCACCAAACAAACTGTAGAAAAATATAACTCTGTTTGGAAATGAAAAATAAACATGCAAAAAGTTGTGTACAGAATATTTGCAATTGTGCGTTGGTATATCAAAATATGCTTACTGCTGGGCTATTACAATTTTTTTCTCCGTTTAGTGTTATTTGGTACACATATATAGGCATGATCAGTTGCAACAACTCAGTAATCACTGTCACAATGTTGTATGGCGTGACACGGCTATATTAAACACTATATTTCATTTTTCAGCTGTTTTTCACTGACCTCGGCCTTACAAAGCTCATTCACTATGAGAAAAATATGCATAATGTCTTCTTTTATGCCTTGACCAATATTTCGGGTCAGATGAACTATATTTCTTGTGTAACATTTTGAGGAACGAAAATTGTTCGCAAAAAAGTAAATAAAAACCATTTAAAATATCCATACCATGAGTTTGTTAGGGCGAAATAAAAAATTCGATTTCACATTTTATTAACGATTCTAGACTGGATAATCTACCATAACATCATTGGTATACTAGTAAAACGGTTTTATTGTTGCCACAAATCACTTTAAGATGTTATCTATATTTTAAAGAAATCACATGCGAAACAAATCGGACAGTTTTATTGAGGATCTACATCAGTTTTTATAAGTGCAATGTAAACTACATACACTACACAGTTCAATAAAAGACTGGACTTTTATTCTCTCTCTTATACATTATAGGTACATTGATTTATTTTTCAAATATTCAGAACAAATCCCCTCAATAAATATTAATACCAAACAAGTAAATTTCTGCACGGTCCTTGTGACATTTTACAAACGCATGCATGCATGTAAACAATTTTTTGCATTTGTTATCGACTCAAACTGGAGAAAAATATTTCCCATTTTGTACCAAACCAAACGTTTGTATTCTCCAATCTTTATGTGAAAGGGCATATACAAGCCAGGAAAATAGCAATCTATGAGACTGGAAAGCAAAAAAACATGTTAATTTTTATCGAACCATAAGTCAACTAACCGTGTTCCGTTAAGCAATTATAAAATAACTCATTTAATCTGAAGGTGTATATAACTTGGTAAAAACCAAAATATTAATAAAATCCAGAGTCGGCAACTTATGAAAAGGGGAAAGTCAATTATGATGTCGTTTTTTACAGTACTGTTTCATGACAATATTTGGTCGATTCCAGGAGCAAAATAGAAAACAGCAGCACTAGCAGCAGCAGTTTCTTTATTCTGTCAAATATTATTACAACCTTTTTTTGGTTGGCAATCTTGTCGCAACGAACGTACGTGATATAATTTAGGAAAGAGAAAGAACGTTATTCCATTTATTTCTCCAGTTTCCCTTTTTCAAAAAGCGGCACATAACGGACTCGGTCAAGTGAGAGTAAAAATATTATTCTACGACTGAGACGTTGGCGGTGCCGCTTTTGATAATACTTACAATCAATTGCAACAAAAGAGTGGCTATACTATTTTTTCAACTAACTTGGGTATTATATACTATTTACGCAATGTACTATGAGTGGATAAAGATATCATTTGTAAGTTTCTTGCTCTTTAAATAAGTGGCAGGGGTAAAATTGGCAAAACCTTCAACTTTCCTTGCTTTTCTTTGTACCGCGGCGATGATGATCAAAATCAGAACACATACCAGCGTAGGTCTTGTTCCGTATTTGCTTGACTAACTCCTTCCTCTTCTACAACATCTATTCGTGTCTGTATTAAATTGGCAACACAGGATAATTGCGATGAATCATCTGTCTACAGATAAAAACAGTATGTTTCTCCAACTAATGTGCGTGCATGGTATGTAGTAAACCACAAGTCACCAGTTACCCACGTATAACAACTTGTGATGGATGATAATCTTGTAACAGTGTAGTTTCTCGTAAGTTCCCACACAACGTTACGTTACGTGTATATCTTTGCACTTCAAAGATGTAGGAATACTTTCATGTTCAAGTATAATTTTTTGGCCTATATTCTACACTAATAGTTTGGTGGTAAAATCAGAAAAGTTACTTTTTGGCACAAGCCAAAACTCGAATTATGTCATTCTCATATAACCTGAAGCGTTCAATTTGATCCATGTGCTTTTTTGTATGTGCATTGTATATTGTACCGTTGCATTTCCTATATGGATGTGTTGCTTTTGTGGTATTATTGTCACCAAATTATTTTATTGGATTATATCTGAAACTCTCACACAGTCAACCTCATCATTGGTATTAGAGCCGTGTACTGAATGCAAAAAGACTGCAAAACAATCCCAATACATTTTCGCAGTTGTTTAACGTTCTGCGTCAGCACGACATTTATCGTATTACCCTTGTCTAATGTTATTGTCTACGATATTTGTATGGTACATTACTTACGTGAAATGAAAAAGAACATGGAAAATCCTGACTTTGAGTGTTTTAAATAACATGAAACCGCTTTTTATATAAAAAGAAAAGAACATCTAAAATGCACACATTTTCCAGGGGAAATGGTTTGTTTGGAAGTAAAATGGAAAATATAGAAAACCTATGTATCTAAAAAGAGACAGTGTTTTTAAGTCGAAAAACATACATAGTCAACAATAGACTTCAAGAGTATTTTTTTGCAGAGATCAGCAAAGTAAAAAAGGAAGACGCTTCCTTATCGACTGACTTGTGTTTTTCTATTCAAGAAAGAGGATTATCGTATCGA
The DNA here is from genome assembly GCA_034693345.1 of Entomobrya multifasciata. Taxonomy (NCBI): domain Eukaryota; kingdom Metazoa; phylum Arthropoda; class Collembola; order Entomobryomorpha; family Entomobryidae; genus Entomobrya; species Entomobrya multifasciata. The sequence goes on from JAQFXM010002838.1 coordinate 7,553, forward strand.
TCTATGCTCTACGCTCTTCTATGTATTGAATCACCTCTATACACTCCATAGTTAAGATGATGTACTACCTTAGTTAAGGTTATATCGTGAAAAGAGATTCAGTTTTTATTCTATTCATGTACCAAATTTATGTTGCTTATGCGGTTGGCGGTGTTTGTGTGTGTTACATTTTTGTCACAGGTCTTTCCTTATATCCTTTACATGACCGTGCATGTATATTAAGAAAAGCTTTTACATCTTGTGCCATCACATTGTGTACAATTTGAATATATATTGATAAAAAACACAGAAGGAAATCACAGACTCTAAAATCTCAGCTTGTAGTCTCCTGAAGAAAATTTAAGTCTATCTTGTTCTATTTTCCATGTACGAGTCAGTAAACTGTTTGTATGTGTAAGTTTATGTAGTTATGCATGCGTTTTTTAATTTTTGTGAACTTCTATGTATATACATTACATATATGTAGGTTGGATGTTTTACTGTTGTATAAAACCGAGAAATGCTAACAATGTTTGCATTCATTTTAAGTAATGTATCTTTCTTTCCATTTTATAATATTTTTGCATTTATATTGTGTGCTTTTGAACTTGGATGGTAAACTGTGTTGCTAGTTACTGTGTACTGGTGTTGTTGGTAATGTACTCATAAGCACGGCGACCTAAATTTAGCAATTAAGCTTTTTGTCCTTATTCTACTTTTCCCTTTACATATGATGAGGAAAAGGCGACGATGATGATGACTTTCACGGGCGAATGATACCCTGCTAATGTTGTGCCTAAAATATGAATATCAAAACATGTATACTTTGTGTAGATTCATTCTATTAGATCACTACTCTACGTAAACAAAGAAATTACCTATTTTGTATATTAGTTCGATTATACTCAGTTTTTAATCATAATAGTTACTTCAGCTATCTGCTTGGTTAAACGCTTTTAGGGAAAAGGAGATGAGAATTTTCATACGTTTACGACTAGTCTTCCCAACACCCTGACAGGAAAGTGAAGTGATGAGAAGGAAATTTGCATAAATGCTTCAATGTACACCAACACAAGACAATTTCTCTGTGCCATATCTCTTTTAACGATACCGGAATTGAATTACTAACTATATCTCTCAGGAACACACATTCGTGTACAATATGGATACAGAGTTGGCAAAAAGTGTTTGCAAGCTTTTACTAGCTAGAAGCTCTTCCTACTTCCAACCATCGTCATTATCATTACTCACCATCATCATCATAAAATTTATGCACGATCTCGTTACAAAGAATAATTTTGAACAGATCATAAGGAAACATCGGTGTAAACTGCTTAAAATACGAAAGTTGTAGCAATGTGTCGACGACGCGACGGGGAGCTCAATAAGATGAAAATAATGACAAGAAAGTTGAAAAACTGTGACTTCATTTCAATTGCGGAAACACCACCGCAAAAATTTATGAAGTATGAAAATCTTCAAATATGCAAATATGTATCATGTACAACATACAAATTGTATACAAGGAGAAATAACTGGTATCAAATTGCAATGAACATGCTCGATGTATTCATCGATTTACGAAAATGTGAGGGAAAGTAATCAAAAGCAAAGCTTATAACTTCGATTAATTTCCCGATTCGCGAAAACTTTCGAGTATGAACGTTGCCTTCGTTTAGTAAATATTTAGGTTTTTAAAGAGTAATGGAGAGGTTGATCTTAATTTTAAAAGGTGAATGCGCTCAATATCAATGTGCTCTTCTTATATATATCATACTATTAGCCCGGAAGAAAATCAAATATTGCACCGCACTCTTTATGAATACTTTCAGTGTGTTTAATACATTTTAGATAGTTTACTTATCATGTCATAATCTTTATCATTATCAACATCTCCGTACTTCTCTGTAACAGACAGCGACAACATGAAAATAAATATTTTGATGTTTCATTCACCGTTGAGACTAAAGCCATGCTGAAGTAAAACCGATTCCAAAGTTGTTTTCGTCACCACCGAAAACATTTATTACATATTTTCAATACAACTTCTTATGGGTTTTTTCGTCCAAGTGCTACGTTTACAATAATGACATGGACGTATATAAGTTTAGCACGCACTCACTCGGTGTAGGACATAGGCTTGAAATTTTGTAGATGAAAATAAGTGCTTGGTGCTATAAACTGAACAAGTTTTTTACATGTACATGCATACATTCGATTAGAAACTGTCTACATGCTTATAGTATTTTTATCTTCCCGAGTTCTAAGTATGTAGCGTTTGAAACTTTAAAGGTGCACATAAATATGCACAATGTTAAAGTCAAATCGGATGTCAGAGTAGATGTTGTGGTTGATGTGATGAAGCGTTGTTGTGATGTAAACGGCAGTTCCATCAACGTTACGATTCCTGAGTAGAACATGTTAAAAATTACACAATGAAAGTTTGGCCAAGAAAAACTTTACAGAATCTTCTTAATCTCCGTCCTTCCTACTAGTGTAGGTAATCTCGACGAAAATATCAAGGAAATGATAAATAAAGAGTGACATGCACTTTAAATTGGGAAGCTTTCATGATTTAAAGTAGAGAAACGACGAAGTATTTTTCCTGTAGACTCTTTTCGTGTATATATTTGTCATATATGCAGACTCCAATGTATACAATGCAACTAGTTGTTCATCCTCTAATCACGATAATCGTCATCGTCGTACAATTAAATGCAATGCCGTGTCTAATCTAGCACGGAGAAAAATTTGTTTTCTACTTTGAATGTAAAAGGTGCCAGAGACCAACTTACGACGTAAATTTTGAGCTTGTTCCACTTTGTTCAATCATTCCAAGTGCAGTCAACTACACATAATATACGTACTTTATATAGATTTACAAAAAACTGTAAAACTTGGCATTGAACGACCCACAGACACTACCATCACAATCATCATTCCACGCTTAGTTTACACTCTGTTTCAACCAAAGGACTTGGCTTGATAGTGTGGTAACGAATCACTTTTTCTGCCGCTTTCGCTGCCACATCTTGTCCTTCTTTTCTAGCTCTTTCGGTGTATTTTCTTTATTTCTGTAAACTTTCGTAATGTATGTGTACAAAAAGATTAAATAAGTGTGTGTGCTCTTTATCCGTAAAGTAAATTGCGCCATTCAAATGTTTTTTTTTCTCTCTCAAAGTCGAAAATTGTAATATTTATTGCCGGCATGGATAAAACGATACATTTGGTGATTTGAGAATGCTATTTTTCTGTTTAGTTTACTATATGTATTCATAAGACGAAACTTTTCCTGACAGTCAGTTGTAGATACGTACACACGAAGGTTATTATTCACAAATAGCTGTGATAAGTCTTTGAGCGAAAAAGTTTTTCTACTTTGGTGAAAGAAAGGGATCTTTGTAAAGCAGAAGGGGAAGAATGAGAATAATACGATGTAGTAAGTAGTTTTGTTTAAGAAGAAAAAAAGCAGCTTGTAGAGTACTACGTAGTTCTACGTGTTTATTGTGTTGAGTGAACATAACTTGACATTATTATTAGAAGGAAAAGTTTTAATGAGGAACTAGACTGGCAGCTAATGCCTAAAGTTGAAAGAACAATTCAGGAAGAAAGTCATTTTTCCTCCATGGACCTTCGTCGAGACAGTACACTTGAGCGATCATTTTTGTTCTCTGTACTGTACTGTGATACAACACAAGCACAAGGTACTATACATATGAACGTCGAGTACGATGTGCGCTTTTTTCTTGTTTCTTAATCTGGATTGGATATCAACAGTAGAAGAGAGAGATCGTATACCATCCTAGCACAAAAACAAGCCTGCTGGAGATTTTTTTCTGGAAGAACCAATGATGAAGACAGAAACGTCAACTGAAAGTAGAATTTACAGTTATTAAGGATAAAACTTTTTAACGCAGAGAACTCAACTAGAGCTGGTTGTGGATGATAACATCAACAAGCGGAAAGCGTAAAGGATCACAATGCAATAGAGATTAAGAGGAGTTATGGTGGCTGGTGGCGGTGGTTGGGTCTTTGGGAAACGTCATTGAAAGTTATTTCTTTCTCGTACTTTTTTTCCTGCTTATAATGCATTGCATTGTTAACAATATGTATGCACTGTGCACCTAACTACCTATACACGAACACTTAGCGAAGTGTAATATGATATTATATAGAAATTACATCCAGCTGTTCTCTGTTCCCAGTGCAGTACCAAAGACCACTTTCTTTTCCTAAGTACACAAGAGAAATAAAATATTTTAAAAAGAATTAGACATTTTATGTAATTCGAAGATTGAGTCATTTTGATTTTAATGAGGTAGAAAGTGTGTAGAGTAAGGTGCTCTTTAACGGAAACGAATAATGTAGTCTCCAGTCAGTCGTCTCCATTACCTATCGTATAGTACTCATCTTCTGTCTGTGACAGTGATTGACTTTGCAATAATCTGGAATTTGATTTAGTTAAGGGGAAAATTGGTATAGTAGGTGGTGGAATTGCAATGTGTTGTAGAGTCTCTCATGAGCTTTGGAATTCTCTCTTGAAGGAGAAAGTTCATACATACTTGCTTTGAAGTGAAGTACTCTATAATAAGACTATTTGCTTGTGTCAAGCTTTAAGTCCTCCAAAATCAAATGTGGGTTCATTCGAGAAAGTCAAAGAGAGATTCTCTGCTGGTACATGTGTGGTATACCCTCAAGTATATTTACGGCTAAATTTGGGTTTTCCTTTTTTACGAGCTACTGGTTTTGGCCTGGTGATACCAGTGCACTGGTCTAAAAGTTTGTTTGAACGGTTGATGTTTTTATACAAGCCATCGATCCCATTATCATCAACATCAGCAATATATCCTGATTCGGATAGCGGAAATGACGCAAAATCTTGCAATATGCTACACACTATATATAATGTGCACATTGTACAAAACTAAAATATAAATTCTAAATCCGTATCGTGAAAGGAGCAAGAAACGAAGCGAAGTAGCGGCGACGTCGTTTTATCAAGTTTTCTATCTTTCTGTTCTGCTGTCTTCTTATGTGATGCTATCAATATGAAGCAGAGTTTGATATATATTTTGACTTGGTATAATATACGTTGTTTCTCATGATTTTTGGCTTTGTCTATCAATCTCGTACTTTTTAGTTTTCTGTTTGCCAGGGCCAAGTCTTTTTATTTTAATGGACACTATTTCTTAATATTCTTATGTAACGACACAATCGATCAATAACGACTTCAATAAAATAGATAAAGATAGTGTAGATTCTGGAAAGAAAATAAAGATTGATTTCTTGTCAACCCTTTCGTTGCACTTAATAAACACGTTATTTGCAACAACGAACCACAGAGTGCTACCTTTTTAAGTGTTCATACTTGTACACTACATACATACATACCTGGACATATAATTTTGTGTAATAAATAGCATCCAGCATTTGTGCGAGTAAACATCCTCCACCTGCTGGAAATTTCTTATCTCTTATTCTACTATTCGCCCCATTTTACATTCAAGATGCATATTCTAATGTTCTTTTGAACATCAGTTTGTGTAGTGGAACCCTTTCTTTATCCAAAATTCCAAGCTTGTAATAAATCCAGCAGTGGAAGGTGAAGTTTCTGTAGAAAATATTTTTTGAAGGAAGGTGAGGGTGGTGGGATATATATATGTAAAGCGGCTTACCTTCTACCATACCATCACTTTCAACTTTCGTGTAGTGCCAGTGCCAACTTAAAAACAGGCAGTGAGTACATTGGTGGAATATGAAATGTGATGTTGGTGGTACGTGTATCTACGTTGTTACAGTTAGTTCAGCATCACTGACAGCCTACTCACTCGCTCAACAAACTAAAGTTATCTAAGAAGAAGTCTGGTGGTAGTGTTCAATCACAAGGCAAAAGAATGCAATCAAGAGAAAAGGTATCCACCTCAGGTAAATGCTTGGAATAATAGAACTTTACATGTTCTCAGTCTACATTTTCTGTACTACCAACCTTCAAAGGAACCTGTCGTACAAAAAAGAAACTGTACGATCTCTCTTTCCGTACCAATTTCACCTAACAAGTTAGAAAAATTCTGTACAAGAGAGAGCTGAGAGCACCTGTGTGTGTGTTTGCGTCAAGCAGTGTAGAAGGAGATAACGTCCAGCCGTCGTTCAAGGAAAAAAAGATAGATTGTGAAAAACACCACATATATCACATAAATTTTCAAACTGTCTGTGCTGCTTTCTTGACTTGTTCATTGCAGTGGGAGCCCAAATATACAATGCTTATGATGATATGATGTAGAAGCTGTTTGAAGTTATTCTCAGCAAAGCTGTTATTATAGGCATTACGCCCATGTTCCAAAACGACACAACCAACAATTTCCCTGTACTTTGAGGTTTAGTGAGCCTACTTTAATTTTGGTTATTAAGTTAGAAAAAAATGATTCTGAAAAACAAAACGTGATAAAACGAATTAGTGGTTACCGGACTCTTTTTCACAGTTTTCAGACAACGAAAATGATGCTGGTTTAAAATGTGTATAAAGTATTATGTATGTATGTATAGACTATAGATGTGTGATTTCTGCCAGGTTTAACCTTATTCACTAAAATGTTCTCTTCAAATGCTTCTTAAAATCGTTAACCATATCCTTTTTCATCAAACACATAAGAAAATTTTGGTGAATGTTTGTTCATTTTAATTATTTGATGTACTGTCTTTATAATATGCGCTTAGACCTGCAATGTTAATTAATTATGATGTAGGCAGTTAAGCTTTGAAATATAGATATTCTGACGTACAACGATATATTTGCGATTCGAAAAAATGAGTTCAAAGTTATTTTGCCCAATGTGCATCTCCAGTGGTGGTAGCACCAGTGGGAGCCGCAAACGAAGAAAAGGTCACCGCTCCTCAGTAGATAGTGTTGGTTCTGACAATGACGATGACAACTTTTATCGACCTAGCAAGGAAGCACTTAAGAGTAAAACGTCAAGTATCAGCACCAGCGACCCTGATCAACCTTTCCATGTGCCATCAATTTTCAAGCCCATTAGGGTTGACTCACCCGCATTATTTGTTCGTGGCTCAAATTCAACTGATAGTGAGCAAAGTCGTGTTTTTGGTGGAAAAAATGAGACAGGGGAACTCCAAGAAATTGCAGCCAGTTCCTCAGAAGAAGAAATTGGCTACAGAAGTAAAGCCATAGGGACTTCTGATGATAATAATATTGGCCTTAACAGGCGAGATGAAAAAGGGGAAAAGATAAAAATACTAGAGGAATGTGACGACGACGACGACAGCAACGAATACGATGCTGATGATGATAATAGAAAAGGAACGTGTTCCCACAAGCAAGTTCAGGATGAGCAACAGCAAAGTAGAGAAAATGACAAGAAAAGTGGAGAGGCAGCAGCGGCGGTAGAAGAAGCAGAGTCCCTAGAGGAGCAGGGAGAGAAAAGGAGCTGTAAAGATAGGAGTAACAAGACTGACGACATCTCCAAGTCAGTGGGTGCATCATCATCTCCACGCACAAAGAAAAGTTTAGGAAAACCACACGGTAGTCCTACCATTGTCAACATAGCACGAGCTAGACCAAGAGCAGGAAGTGACTTTAAGAAAAAACTCAACCAGCCCGGTTTGCCAAGATCTGAGTTTGAAGATGCTACGGACGATTCTATTCTTAATCCTAATGATCCTGGGTCCCATCATCCCCATCATTACGAGGAACAGCAGAACGACGACAAAGAGAGGAATCAACAGGAATGTTGTGCGTATTCTTATGACTCACAAAGCTCTCGTTCTCTGTCTGTCAACTATGATTCCCACTGTCCAGATCTTGAAGCGAGACAGCCACTACTTTTCGCTGCATCAGAGTTGGATTTAGTTTCTGACGACGACGAAGAGAATGAGGATTGTATAGTAGAAGAGAATGAAGATGAGCAAGAAGAGGAGAATGAGAGACAAGGATTTGTGCCAAATGCACATGCGACATTTCAACAAATAGATAATTCTTCTCGAGAAGAAATAGAAAAAGAAGAGAGAGAAACAAAATCCGCAGAAAAGAGAGATCTGATCTTGGAAAAGGAGGAAGAGAAAATTGTGCGAGTGAGTCAAGGGAAAATTGTGATCCCACAAATAGTAACTGACAGCAGCATTGATAACACCGGTGTTTCGCGAGATAACATGGATCTTCATCATCTCCAAGCAAGAAATTTCCCGTCCTCGGAAAACTCTTCTAAAAGTTCTACCCCAGCCCCACCATCCCTACCGGATTGTCCACCCCCAGATTCTGAAAGTGACTGCTGGTCAAGAAGTGGTTCAAACACACGTTGTCCCAGTAGATCCTGCGGCGGTGGTGCTTGCCATTGTTATTATTATTATCGCAATTCATCTAATAGGAATAAGAGACAAAGTTGCAGTTGTGGCACAAGTCCCGTTAGGGATCAGCAACAAAGTTATGATGATGGTCATACCCAAACTACTGGCAACCGTGCCGATGATGGTAGTGGTCCACCCTTTTCAGCAAACTTTGAGTGTAAAGGGGGCCTCAGTTTGGTGGACATGTCCCAAATTCATTATGCTGACTCAGCAAGTAGCTGCTGTGGTAGTGATATATGCGATATGAGTGATGGCGATAATACAATTACAAGGACTGCTGTTGCTACTCTAAAAAGTAATAACAACAGAGTTGTTCACACTTCAACCCATCGTGCTTCCGTTACAAGTCCTGTTATTGCACCAAATTCTTCTGAGACGACAATTGCAACTGTTGTTGTCACTGATAATAACAATGATAATGATCCTGATAGCAAAAATGGCAGTCATTCTCCTTACGATAGCCATGTAGCTGCTGCTGCTGCTTGTGTCGCTGCTAACAATGATTTTATTGGAAATGCGAATCGATATACAGATGCTGGTCAGGATTTTGTACCAAATATCTCGTATAAAACAGCGTCAACATATTGCCAAGTAGAAAACGATGATCAAGCGGCTAACCAACAACAGCAAGCAGTAGCACGTTATGGTTCTTCTTATCGTCCTATTAAGAAAGTTTCTGCTTCAGTGAATACTGATATAGTGATGCCCCCTCATGAGATATACGCAGTAGATAAGGATGATGATGAGAACGTAGAGAGGATGATAATGTCTCTGGACAGAAGTGATTCGCAAGAAGAATTACGTTCTGCTTCAACGACCCCAACCCCAGAAAAGTATGTTGGTGATGATGATTATGACAATAGTAATGTGGGCGGAGGGGAAATAAGAGAATGCAGGTTATTATCAACATCATCTTTACCACCATCTCAAGCCTTGCAACAAGATTCACACGAGGAAGGCGATCGTTCTCCTTCTTCTACTACAACTACAGGAAAGGCTAAGGGAATTAGAAGTAGTTCCGTCACAATCACGCTTATGAGGACACCAAGAGAAACGCAAACGGAAGATGATATGAAGAAAATGAAAGAGGAAAATAAAGAGTTAGTGGAAAGTGATCCAACCTTGTGGAGAAGTACTGGTGAAAGGAACAGTACCCCTGAGAATATACCAACAATGATAACTTACACTTTGAGAAATAGAAGAACTAACGAGAACAGGGGGAATGATAGTCAGCTCGACACAAGAATATTGGCCGAGGGATTTTATTATTCTGAGATGGATCTTGATCTCGCCCTACAAAACAAGCATATGCAAGCGAGTGGAAAATGGCATTATCCGTATCATTCGACAGGACATGTCCCTACGGCAGATGATCCCAGAACGCCTTTGGTGTTAGTAGGCGAAATAGAAGGTGGAGAGGAAAGTGTGGAGGAGTACGAAGAACCAGTGTTGGGGTTGGGAGAAGAGGAGGGCGAAGATGAAGATGAGATCACAATAGAAGATTTAAGACCTCTTATCGCAGCCGCGACCACCACTAAAAGTGTAAATGAAGATGACGGGGCTGACCAAAGCCCACAAGTTCATTACCGAGGAGTACGAACAAATGTCACTGGTTCTTGGTTTTCTCTTTCTTCATCGTCGTCATTAGAGGATTATGACGAGAAAGAGCTCATTATGGCTTCTTCATCAGATAGAGATATTGCTGCTGCTGCGATAGTAGCGGCTACCATCAACACCACAGCTTTCCACCCAGAGCGATTTTCTCCCGAGTCGAGTCCATCTTTAAGTATTTTGTCTTATGAGGAAATTCTCACAGAGCAGCAGAGAATTCAACAAGATGTTCAGAGAGTAGTAGATGCTGTCAAGAAACAGAATTTTGATAAAAGTGATGATACAGAGAAAGATGGTGGCGGTGGTTGTAAACACGACGGTCAGTTACTATCCTGTTTGCTGTGCAATAGTCATGATTTGCATTGCATGCGTGTAGGCATGATATGACTGTCGTCGCTGTGAATAAAATACTTATACTCTGTTTTTTGTGGTTTTGATATTCTATAAAGACATTTGATTTGAGCAAACACTTTCGTCAGCAAAGTTGTTTGTATTTTCACCTGATTTTTTTGTGTGAGGTTTGATCAAGATTTGATTACTCATTTCTATAAAACTTGCAGCTGCATATTGTCAGTTTCGTTAATCCAGCCTTGGGGAAACTTGCAAAATAACCAAATGCGGATTGCAAGAAAAAGTCGTTCTAACTTTTTAAAAATTTACATATATGTTCACTAACAAACATTTAGAGATGATGCGTATTTACGATATAAGTATGTAGATCTAGCTTGCATCAAGGTTTTTTGTGCAAGTCATTCCACTCACCTGAAGACGGAGAGTAAACTGAGATGGGGATAATGATCGCATGATAGTATGCATGTGTTTGTATTCATTGCTTGCTACCGTACCGGGTCTGTCGCTTCATTTTCTAGTTTTCTTACTTCAGATTGATTCGAGGATGATGATAGTGCATCATTTTCACTGCTCTTTGTGTATTTTCTGATTGCCAATGTCGATTTTGATTTCAATCGCCTCAGTCAAATTCCATTAATGTATGTTGAGCATTGAACAACTTTTTGCTCCATTGTACTTCAGTTTTTAGAACGTGTATTTATTGTTATATCGGTGGATTTTTTACATGCCGCGTCATATATATATTAAATCATTGTACTATTGTCGGTAACTCCGTATCATCATGTTGATTTGCAATCTGCACAAGCAATAAAAATATCTTGAATACTTACGCTTCTATTTGACGATGAAAAGCTTTTGGTATTAAAAATTGATCATGATCTATAACATTTTTATCTTTTTGTTATGCCAGAAAATAGCATGTACTCCAAACGCATCATCACAAGTACATATGCATAATATAGTCAAACTTTCTGTTTAAGAAGAGTTTTTATTCGGAAATTATTTCGAATCCGTCAACCTTGCTCCAAGATAAAAATTGCTGTTTATTTATGAAGTATGTATTCAATTCAAGAGATGAATGCACTACTGCAGGAAAAGATTGCAGGAAAGCATTAGTGTTGGTTTTAACGCTGTGGCCAAGTAAATAACTTTGTATTTGGCTTGGTCTGACTGACTATTGTTGCTAAATTATTAATGTACTCTAGTATTGTTGTGTTGCGGCCATGCCGGTTGGTGTTCGGTTTAATGTGTTCATATTTATGTGCGGACAGGTATATGCGAATTAGTAAGAACGTAAAATATATATGTATGTATACTAGATTTAAAATGAATACTTACCTGTCCTTTGTATCTTATTCACTTTTATTACACAATGTGTGTTGTGGTATGGCAGAGAATGGCAATGTTTCTGTCCTGTGGTTACACACACAGGTTGTCAGTTTTCCCATTTATCCATCAGAGTCGCATAGTCATTCTTATCCGTGCATATTATTTAAAGCGAATAAACTTTATGTTAACGAAAAAGAGAATGTTTCTTCCCTTTGTACGCTGGCTGACAGCGATGTCGACGACATTGTCGCTTTGATTTGGTGTTGTTGGCCAGAGATGAAGTCGCGACAAACTGTGCAGTGCTGTGTAGATTGAATGAATGCCTTTGGGGAATGGACGTTGACCCTTTAACATTGCATTATTTGACGATGAAAATAAAATAATATGTTTGCCTTGTAAATCGCAGAGTAATCCATTGTGAAAATAGCCAAGAGCCATTTTGCATTTTTATGAGTTGTGTTATTGTAGATGATGTGTGGTACACTAAAGCTTTAACGACAAGGCACGTATATATACTTTGCCAGATTTGCTACCAATTTCGGCACTAATGATAAATGTCTGCAAGTTGGTAGTAAATTTCCACAGATTGACATTTTGCAAATTATTGAATTACCATTGAAAATGTTCTGACTTTTAGTACCTACCACCCGTCCTGATATGATACACATTTCAATTGTGTATGCCTCTTTGCTTTGATGCGTGATGTAAAATGACAATAGCCAATAACATTTTTACTGATTGCAATCCTTGTATGTAGGTTTGAAATTTAGCTTGAAAAATTTGTCTTCTCATGCTTGGTATTGATTTTTGTTGAGGGTGACAGCTCGTGCAAAATAAAATGATTTGTTTTCTGTTTTAAGGCTAATAATATAAATATAAATGATGATAAATAATTTTTCCTTTCTTTTCTACAGCATTGGATTTGGCGTCCCAAAGCAATGTTCAAGATGCCTTTGTTATTGCCGTCGAACAACAGGCAAGGGAGCGGCTGGAGAAACTATCAGCTCTCAAGAAAATCAAGCCGGTGGATATGACCAAATTGTCCCACCAGGTAAATAATAGCAATGATATTTTCGTTACGTGCATAATTTATTTTACCCTTAAAACTTGCATTAAACTATTTGTTTTTGTGTAATGTGTAAAACCAAACGATTTTTTAAACTAACCATGTAAAGATGTATTAGTCACATTTGTTGGTAGTTAAATTATTTGAGCAGAGACAGATACATGTAAGGTGATAATTGTACATTAAAACGCAGCGTGTCGCTGCTATTTTTTCATTATAAATCATCACTGTACATAATGACAGACATGTGTAGCCTAATACGTGCGCTATAATACTTACGCGTGTATTTTAAACTTCATGGTTTCCTAAACCATCTTCCGCAATTGCGTTGATACATTGTTTAGTTTCAGGTGCTTATTTGCAGTTTAAAAATTATGAACACATTATTGTTGGTTTATTCAATTTACTTAATGACTTGCCTACTTTTTACCAAACATGAAATTAGCACGTCACATTGGCCAAAAAAGACAGGTTCTTCACTGTTAGTGTTTAAAAAGAACTGAGAAGTGCAAGTAGCTCAAAAGAGACGATGACGTTGATAACAATGATGTTGTCCACCCAAATGAGTTACAGGACGACACTATATCATCAAATGAAACGTTTAGTATGCAGTGCAATTCTGCATGCTCCTTTAGGCAGTCACTTGGCACAGATTTTGCAGTAGTGCCAACTGAGTTTAAAATGTGCATCAGCAAAATCATGATTAAGTTTTATTAGCCAATGTGCTGAGTAGGTTTAAGTACCAGCTTTCAAACTGGTATCAGAAGTGTACACAACATATTAACAATGTTGTTTAATATGCTTGTACTTTGATCATAACTTTAGATATTTAATAAACATTAAGATTACAATTTACAATACCCAGTGATGAAGCCAATGTCACGTATCAGTTGATTCATCATTATCCATCCGGGAACATACACAATCTGCAAAATTTAAAAAATAAATCAAAATGTAGCATATGCACTAAAAAAGTCAGTAAGTTTAGTGTGTGCTAAATGTGATCTCACAATAAAGATGTTATATGAGGTCAAACGTGTGTGATTGCGTGTATGCATATTGTAGACATACTTGTTGTGCCAGCACATTTTTCAGTCATCATATTTCACGAACATTTCAAGTATTATTAATAATTATACAATGCACCAATGTATTTCGTATACCCACATGTAAGTAGGCGGGTCAGCAAAAATTCCATAGAACAGTAATTTGAGATTTTGATGTATTTACTTTGCAAACAAAGTACATCTCTGTTCAATGCATTCGACATACTAACAATAATCGTTAGATATTCACCATGCATTATTGAAACTATATGTTAAAGACTTCCTCTACGAATTTTGTTAGCTTAACCCTCGAATAAATATGCGAATTTACTAATACATTGAATTCTCTGACTCATCTGAACCCAGTCGTTGCATCGTGTGTACGCTTATTAAAGGAGCAAGCTTATAGCGTATCACATCTCGCGTATCATTATTAGACATTGTCAGTTTCTCACTTGCATTAGCATATTTTGAGAATGCGTATGCATAATGTGAGTTTACCTATAATAATCACGGTTTCACCTGTGTATTGTTAATAATGATCATAATGACATGAGTGTATAATACAATGTATTAGGAGGTTAGCATGTTGGCAGCAGCAAGCGTTGGGCATTGTCAATTCAGCCCACAATTATCTGTCTGCATTATCGGCTTAAGACAATGCGATAATAATATGGTTTAATGCGTTATAAAAAAATTCAGTTGAGACTTATTTATTTTTTATTTAGAATATCATTATTTTGTTGTATGTGTGGCGTGGTGGTGATTGTTGTTTTTAGATTGCAGTCATTGATAGACATAGTAAATAGATGTAGAAATGTGTTACTGTTGAATCGTGCATGTTATGGTGCATGTAATATGCAGACATGACTTTTAATGTGAAGATGATGAGATTGTTTGTGAGTGCACAGAATCGGCTCATCATCAGAGCTGATTTCCTGTTGTAAAATTAGCAGTGTGAAAATAAACATGCACTAGAAACATCCACCTTTATTCTCATTTCTGGTCCTGCCTATTTGGTTTCGAAGGGCATGGTTATGGATTACTGGTGGTCTGGGTGTAACCCATCCTCTTTCTGATGTGTTTTAGGGTTTTATTGATGGTCGAATGTTCGTTCAAAATAAAAATATACATGGACATAGGGTTAGGTGCGCCATTGTTTTAGTGGAAACACAACCAAAGTGTATTTTACCAGAATATTACTAATCAGTAATCATACAGCTTTAGTGACAAGTGGAGTGTGTGTTTGTGATGATTTATTTAAATTATCTGCCATCATGCTACTAATTGTAATTCAATGCTGTGTATACGTTTTGGTGATTTGTGAGCAATATCGTGATATTTTACACAGTATGCGTGCTTACGCGTTTACTTCATTTCTCTAGTTAGTTAGTTCATTTACCGAACCAAATGGATAAATAACTGTGCATAAAAGGTCAGCCGCAAAAATCACATTTTAATACTGTAGCAATATTAATTTGAACTTAAAAATATTATTATCAAATTGAATTATAATGTTTTCCAGTTAAATT
>JAQFXM010002839.1:0-22819 GCA_034693345.1 Entomobrya multifasciata
TTTCATGTGACAAGTCAATTACGTATTTTGAAAGAACAATTGACATGTTTCGCAAAGCCACCATTTTTTATTACGCTTTTTGCATGTTACAAAAGAAAGGAGATTAAGTTAGTTATGGAAGAACTATGTACTGAGATTATAGATGAAGCTGTACCTATTCGCTTTTGTTTATTTGAAGAAGTGCTTGAAATTAACCTTAAGAACTTACAAAATGGTATTTACAGAAGCATCAATTTTGTAAATTTTAATTTAATTTTAATTCTGAAAAGTGATGAAGATGATAAATGATTTAGATTTTCATGTAGGGTCGGAAATCGGAGAGACAAATTCTGAAAATTGATAGGCAGTTCCATTCTATTGTTGCCTATTACATCTTGCCCTTTTTTATGATTGATCCACCGTTTTTTGTTGGTCGATACAACTGATCTATCCTCTTGCCGAAGTCATTCTATAGATATTTTTATAATTAGCTACGTTGTCCCTACCCAAATTAGAACAACCTTTCCATTAAATTTTTTAAAAATCCAGGAACTTCTCATAAATATTTTTATGAGAAGTCCAAAATTCGTTGATATCTTTATTCATGTATTTTTTTGCTTTTTGTAACAAAATGTCTGGGCAATGTCTACAAACACTTTTGTTTGATTTCATGTGGTGACTTGTGTGGTTTTAAAATTATATTCATGTTCTGTTATTTTCCTTAACCCAAAACCCAAAGTACAGTTTATTTAAAATTTAAGGTTGCTACTTAATGATTATGTTTCGTGCGTCTTGTGACTTTGTGACAATATCTATTTGCTGACTTATTGCATAACACCATTGTACAACCCTTCATTGATTTGATAGTGCACAAAATTAAATAAAACAGAGACATGCATATGCATCTTTTTAATACGCAAAAATTGAAAAGGTTCCTTTTTTGTTCCTTAAATCATGCTTCTTGTTTCTTTCTTACTATCACTCTAGTCTGATCACATATTCTCCTTCTCTCTTTTTGCATTCAATTGAATCCATCACATTAAACATGATATTTTTTCATCTATTTTTTCACGTTGGTCGATGCAATGCAAGAGATTCTGTGATTTATCTTTGATGATTACGACGATGACAATGACTCTGTGACTGACTACAAACCAGTCAAGTCACAGTCACTTCTTTTTTTGTATCCTTAGCTCGACCACACACTAACTTACTTGTCCCCAGATTAGATTCAGATTCAACAACATAATGACAGGTAATATGACTCAATTGTAGCGTAGCATCATGGCATGGATGGCATGCACACTTTTTTTCTAGGAGAATGACACAGTAGTATAGTAAATGTTTGTGCCATATGGCAAAATTGAATGTAAAACAATCTCCAAATATATTACGATGACAAGATCACGCTTTTTAATCCATTGTTAATGTACACCATACACTACTGACTTTACTTTTGGTACATTTCATTATAAAAACAACAACGACAACATCAGCAACCTTTATTTTTTTGAAAAATACACGGAGTTGATTGAAAACAATGGAGTTAGTGTGAGTGGAAATGATGATGGGAAGATCGCCAAAATATGAAAATCGAGGTTTTTCTTTAGGACAGTCAACAGGATTTTTTTTCTCTTGATACCTGCGCAATTCAATATATTTTTTCTAGATCTTTTTATTCTTGTCACATCATGGTCATCCGTCTCGTTGCAGTTTGACTGTCTTGTAAAACTATTCGTTTTAATGTGTGTTGCAGTTCAGTGGAGTACTTAACCATGAGTATTTACATTTTTACATATAAGCAAGCAAGTATAATAATTTGTGCTTATTCATTCTTTTCTACGTAAATTTTTGCTATGAAGCCAAATGTGTGTCAAAAACTTGAGAAGAACAATGAATTGCAAAGTTCGTGTGCTTGCACTTTGCTTGATGTGATGTATTTTAAAAATTTTAATGTCAATGTTTGTGCGTAAATGCAATGTGCAAAACTGAGTTACTTACCACATTTTTGATATGTGTGTGGGCGATATATATTATTTCTTCTTGTCATGTCATCATATAAATATAAGTCCTAGTAAAAAGATTTTGAATGATTAAGGCCAGTCATAAGAAGAAAAGTGCTTTAGTTTTTGACTGAAACTAAAATGTTTACAGCATGCAATACTGTGGTGAATGCAAAATGCAGTGGCGGCAAGTGGCATGATCATGACATGCAATATATTTTAAAGATGATGATTAATTCAGTTCGCTGGTGGTGATTTGCTGATTTGATTTGCGATAATACTCTTATTTTATTTGGTTCAAACTTCAAAAAGTATGCATTGTTATTTGAAAAGAAACGACATTCATTTCAGATGTTATTGAGACCGTAATTATTTTTAATGATGGATAATCTAATCTTTCAACTTTACTATCAGTTTTGAGACTTGAGATGTCCAAAACCAAATATGTGTTATGACATTCTCTGGAAGCATGTATTGCTGTTAAAAGTGCGGTCATTAATTTACTGGTAATTTGACAATAATAAGCATGACCATTTCTGTGGAAGAGTACAGAGATATACCCAAGATGGGTTATTTGTTGCCTGTGGGTATTATCTTTTGGGAGAACAGTGGTCTGGTCTGGTCAGTGGACTAATGTAAGAAAAAAAGTGGCAGTGACACTGTATCGATTATTATGATGATGATGACCATATGATAATGATTATGGTAGTACATGGCAAAGAAAAAATATTTGCTACTCTTGTGTCCTATGTCTTGTCTCTCTAAGAAATTTTTCAATAATGATGGATGGCACGGCGCTGATTGTTGAATAGACTGTTTTATCCCTGCCTGAAAGACAATGACCTGAATGAAACTGAATCTGCTGCTGCTGCCTGTAGAGTAGTCAAGGAACGCAGAAAATTTCAGGGAAGAAAAAAATAACAAAATGGTCAGCTCATGTCTGTCAAGTCAAGTCAGTCGTCATCTCGTCGTCAGCAGCTTATGTAACTCAAGAAGGCATTGTTTTCTGAAGAGCTGTCCACTATTTCATGCAGTTTGTTGTAGTCACTCGCTCATCCATTACTGATGGATGATGATGAAGATGATGGTCAGTTTCAACTTCATCATCACTTCACATTCACATATCACTTTAGACAGCATATTTTATAAATGTTTATCATGATGCCTAACATAACATTAAATGATTTTTCTTACTACTGAAAACTATTAATTTATATTCTTATCTTTACAAACTATCATAATACCAGCCACTCTGTCTGTGTCAGTGCCGTTATATAATAGGGGATTACCTATGTGACATGCTGTGTGGTGTGCTATATTGTCTATGAGTTCATAAGACTCTCCGGCTATTTTTTGCATTCATCAGTTCCGCCTGCCTTGTTTTGAACTCATCGTAGTTGTAATTGCTGTAATAGTCAAAGGGTAACTTTTGGCTTCTTATGACCATATGTAATATATTTTTATATGCACTCAATAAACTATTACTTCAGTACTTCCCTTACTTGATATACCATACCGCACCTTCTATCTGTCACCTTTGTAGGGAGTACAGATTGTCAAACAAATTCAACACCTTTTAATTCATAAAAGTGTTATCTTTTTGCAGACAAACCATATATCTGACCCAGCCAAGTGAAAAAATTCTATTTAAATAGCTAATCAACGATGGTGGGGGGTTATCTTTGGATTATATCAGACAATTGTGCATTATTATATTAGTGTTTGAAATTTGTCAATACTTTTATGCATGTTATGTTATGAAATTGACTAGCTGTGAAAATAATTCATGAAAAGATGATTTGCACACTTGTAAGTTCAAAGGTGTTGGTATTTTGGTATGCGTACGTGTGCTATTACGTAAGTGTGTCTAATTGGTGTGCAGATAAACTTTACTTTCGTCAACCCAACACGACACTTTTTTATCAAAAGAAGTCGTGATATATTTTTGGGGAAAAAATTTGCATGATGTCACATTTCACAGTCTCGAAGAGACATAGAGTTCTAAATGCATGATGATTAAATCACAATTAATTTACAAAGCAAGGACACTATTTTTTTTACTAAATAGAAATAAGATTACATACCTATACTAGATCGTGTGTGATGATGATGATCTGCTGATCTGATCTGATCTGATTTTAAAAATAAATTGTACCAACAATTGAATCTTGAAACTGTGAACAATGTAATTTCGAAATCCCATTTATTTGTAATGTAGGTATATGTGATCTAATTTGATTTATGGACTAAAAAAGTGCCCACCTTTTATTCCATCATCATTACATTGACCTGATTTTTTATTGTTTGACGGATCTTCTAATTGTGAAAATGTGTGACATGTTAAGTTCCTTGCATTTATACGCATCATAGCATGACATGACATTTTAGTACAATTTTTTTCAAATCTCTAGCCCTCCACTCTGGCTCGCAGCAGTAGATCGACTGGCTTCACTTTTTTTAGACAGGATAGACTTTTTAATTGTGATTGTGAGGAAATTGTTCCGAGAACTCTTTTGGAGGTGGTGCCCTGGCCTGGTTGACAATATGGTGTTGCGGGACAATGACAAAATAATGAAAGATAATGAATGATAAACAATGTAACGTGCCAAAAAAATCCACAATAGTAAAATGGTATATTATTTTGTTACATAGGAGGAGAATGATCTTCTCTCTTCCCTTTTCATCTCATGCATTGCATCGCATTGCAACAATTCAATCAAATCAAGCATGTGTACAGAAAGTACTGCTGTACAATAAATAATTGTACAATAATTGGCTCCATTCCATTGTTATTGACCACTTGCTGGTATAAAGCTAGTCTTATTTTAACAATGGTCTGAACAATACAATGATTCAAATTCCTCATCACATCATCATCCTTTTCCTTGTATTTTGCTTATGTATATGATATCGGGTGACTCGGCTTGGCTTGAATGGTGAATCGTGGAATTTATGCAATTTTCAATGAACAATGTGATAGCAATTTTTTTCAAATACGAGTAACATTATCATAGTATTGTTCACTATCACCGACCAAACCACTGCCGCGTCCTAATTGCATTGTAATTGAGTTCCATTACAGCAAACTAAAGTAAAAGTTTTATCCACAAGATCATCCAACTCTGTGTGTTATATTTTTTACTGCATTTGACTTGAATGAATCTCTTTTTCGGCTCGGCTTGCATAAGAAGTGTAGCATTTAAATTCGTTTTCTAAAACTAAAAGCGCTCAAAAAATAGATAAAGATTCTTTTTTGATTGTTGGATTGTTCTAGTCTTTTTTTGGCACTACATTGGGAAAAGTCGTTTCCCTTTCTCTCTCTCTTCTCATTTTGATTACTACCTTCTTTCCGCACATTTATGATGAGTATAGGTAACAAAATGCATAAAGAGATAATTCATTTGAAAAAACAACCACAGCCCTTTAATACGATGCACGCATTCCATGTTCATTTTTCAGTGAGAGCACCATCAAATTAGTTGACTGGCTGCTGTGTAGTGACTTGAGTTGTGAGAGAGTGAGAACGATAACTCTTAATTCACTTTCAATTTGAAGTAAAGTATCATAATCATCATAATATTCATTTTTGAGGATGATGATAATGTAATGATGCTGCAGGTAAGGTATAATTTTTTTTCAAGAAAAAGTACTTACCACTACTGACATAGACACATGAAGAGATTCAAATCATAATGCATGCATACATTTTTTGATTACATGCGCGGTGCGTATATGAAAACATTTGTTTTGCTATTCATTAGTTTTATGGGACCGTCAAGTTAAGTAAAAGATTTTTTTGGGTGTGCAAATAATTTTTTTGTTAAAACACCACAAAAACCTTCTTAAAAGTAAACCACTCTTCCTTTTGACTCTTATTCTGAAGGCTATACTCTGATGATGATAAATGAAACGAAAACGACTGATGTGATTTGAGATTTGTACAATAATTTTTTGACTAATGTCTAAAGTGAGACCTAGTTTAACGGCTGCTGTTGCTACTACTGTTATATTAAAAACTGTGACTTTGTCATGATAAAAATCATCAAAAAAAATTAATGTACATGTATCCATAAATGCGTTTTGCAAAAAGTGTCGTGTTCAAAGAAAGAAAAAGTTAATTTCTTCTCCATATTTTTTTTGCGTGGATAGTAATGGCATTGAGTTTACAAACAGGTAATACAAACCAGAAAAAAATAGTAGCCTATTTCAAAAGGACATCGTGTAAAATAGCAAAAGTGTCCCAGGTGGTAAAAAAGACTCATCATTTGCCTGTCATTAAATTAAGTATACTAGACAAATACTTGTATTGAAAATTGTATGCTAATTTAACAAGTGTAATTTGTGAATTAATGATGATTGGGTAATTAGCCTCTTTTAAATGTTCTTCTAGTTCTGGTACAAAATATTAATTCTCTTGTTCCTTTTCAAACTTCAATATAGATAATTTGTGACTTTGAATGAGTCAAAATAATATTTTGTCAACGTCAGAATAATTTAATGATTGTATAAAGTTGTGTGCAAAATGAACATCTTATTATTCAACGATTTAAATTTATGTTCCTTGAAAACGCAAACCATGTTCATAAATTGTAGAGCAGAGAGAACCTATATTTTTTTAACAAGCAAGACAAAAGTTGCATGCTTATTTATTTGTTATTATTTCAAAATGAAGAAATCAATTTCGAAAGGTGAAATAATATATTGCCCATTTCCATTACTAATTTTCTCACTCTCACTGATGATTGCCAAGTTAATCATGTGACATCATGAAATATTTGTATGTAATATTTACGCATGCAAACAATTTTTATAGAACAGCCAACCAGACAAATTATTATTATGATGGTCATAATTTTCATTAAGTGGAAGTGTAAAATTTTCAAAAATTACAAACAGAGCCCCCTGCTGATAAGCAACATCAACAAGCATTTTAGATTATCATAAAATGTTATCATACACTTGACATGTTATCTCTTGAGGGCAAGTCACAGTCACCTGAGAAGTGCAAGTGACTTACTTTCCGTGTATAATTTGCATACAATTTCACAACACCAGTATAATTTGTACTGCTCACTATCATTTAGTTCAAAAACACACGAGAGGCGTGAGCCTTTAAAGAAAGGAGCAAGCAAAAACCATTTAACTTTCTTCTTGATAAAAAGTTCACTGGTTTGGTTATTGGTGCAGTTTTTAACACAGTAGTTTTTTATTATTTGAGAGAATAACCATAATCATGAGTTTAAATAAGCGTACTTAGTAGTCATTCATGATAATGGGTATAATGCCATTTTTCCTTATTCATATAATTTTTTTCATGAGATTTGTACTACTGCTTTTGTATATTACATTGCCAATCGCCACGAAACTGCTTCTGGTTAAAGTTTTAACATAAGCCATAATACACGCTGTATCACGAATATTAATGTGGATATTTATTTTAATAGCACCCGCACGACGACAAAATACGCTGTTTTTTATATAGTAGATAGATTCTGAGGTGTGTTCAAATGTTCAAGATGCATTTAAAAGTTGATGAGTTGTAAGTAATGCGATAAGGCATGTGTACTTACTTTGTACGCACATTTTTTTGATACGAAAAACGTGCACAAATCGGCTTTTTAAGTATATCGCATCATCGCCCAGTTTTTCTTGTAAATGTGTTTGAACTGACTTGTTGAAAAGTGGAGGAGGTAAGACATGCGTGGTAAAGCGCATTATAATCATCCTCACGTTGCAATTATTGCACCCATCATAATAAAATTCACACTCAAACAAGAAGCAAGGTTTTAACTCACATGAAAAAGTCAAGTGGACGAATAATGTAGTTTACTGGTACACGCATCCTTTCATTCTTTTATGAAATGGGATAGTTTTTTTTCTTTGTTGCTACTGCTATTGTTATGTTAGGTATTAATTTTAGTGGTTTAATTATGTGGACTGTGGCAAAGCTCAGAGTGCATCAAGTAAAATTTAATATGAAATGGCTATGCACAGAGTGGAAATGGGATCCGGATTAAGGATATGTAATGTGTGCCTTTAATTATTTTTATGTAATTAATTGTGAAAAGTAATCTTCATTCAGAGTTAAACCTTAAAATTCAAATTTAGTTTTTCACTCCTTACTTATCGTTCTATTGCTCACGCAATCCAATGTTGACGTCCAATTACCTGTTATTAAACAAATCTGTTTATCAGGATATTAATATTTAGTGGCGCCATTGCTTCAAAATTCACAGCAATCCACATGGTGGCTGAGTTATTTTAGATTTTTTTAAACATCTTAATCAGATATTACGGATAACCTTTGCAATTTTTTAATTTGATATTTTCTTGTAAAGTGTAAATAGATTTTGGATATTATATATTTCAACCGTGAACTATATTATTAAAGTATTACCGTCATTCTCTATTATCCTTACTTTATTCCGCTTCATTACATATTCAAATGACATCACTTTAACTTGACATAACCCATTTAAAAGAATTTAAGCACCGTTTTATATAATCCGTAATGTTTCATGTTGTACACTATATTTTCTCATTAGATTTGCATGCTTATCAGCTTTTTATTCTAAAAAAGCGTCTTAAAAAATAACAAAAGACCTTCAACATCCATCTTCCCTATAAATTCACGCTTAAAATGGTGACGAATGAACTTAATTCATCTTCTTGATCACATCACATCCTATCATCATTATAATGCACTCATGTATCATCTTTACAACAAATTTCCATGTATAATTTTCAATTTGCTCAATGATGTGATAATAGTACAATGTTAACTGTCACCATTCAACATAAATCCCAAGCGGTCAACAAGATATCAGTTACGCGAATTCATCTTGTCTTCATTCAGCTGTATCGCACCACGCACCGGTACTTTACGATAATTATTGTCATTTGATTCAACAAATGCATGCAACTAGTTGACACGACCGTTGCAAATTTTAAAATTAGGTGAATTGACGTGATACCCGATCGCACGTTTTTTTTACTGATTTTTGGTGGAGACATTCAATAAAAATTCTATTGTATAATGTCATGTTACAATGCTTTAACCCATTTATTTCCAAGAATAAGCTGTACTCTCGAAATGTTTTCCGTGAGATTCAAATGGCATCCATTCAAAAAGTCAAGATCAAGGCGACGACAATGATGGAAGAGATGATTTGTACTTCTCCTTTTTAGAAAAAAAAATCAAAGAGAAAGATGGGACAACGCAGCACGACAACAACGTTAGTCAATCAAGTGTGTCAAAACGATTTTGCAATGCTTTTGCATATTTGCATCCTCTTCTTATTCTTAAAGTTGTGACAATTTCCTATGCATCGGCATTTGGATAACTTCGTCGTATGTACTATGCGAAAATCCGAATCTCAATAGAGTCGTACCAAAATAATCTATCTGTGTATTACGATGAAATTACTTATTGGGCAGTATTACGTTTAGGTCGCCTTCACTTTGCATAACGGCCTACTCTACTCCACCTTTTAAAAATCAGATAATACCTTGGGTTTTTGCTAGTGTTACTAAGGTCCCCGTCATCCCCATTATTGACGCTATAAATTAATAGTAAACGGTTCATCTAATTTTTTTTCTTACATTTCCATCCACATAGTAAAATACCAAGCAATGTCACTTTTGTTTTATAATATTCAATTTGTTAGTGCTGCTTTGCAAACCAAGTGTGACAACAATAATCTTGTTTGTTACGTATACTTTTAAAAACTTGAGGTTTTTTATGGAAAAAGTGAGGCATGTAAATGGCATAATGGCCCAAAAGCCTGTCTTCGTAGTTCGTGCTTTTTTGTAAGATTAAACAAGCGGAACAACCAAACCAGAGAAAGAGATGTTTCATTGTTGCGTTGCCGTGAGCTGTTTTGTATTTTACGACTGAAAAAATACTCGGTCGGAGTCGTAGGAGCATGATGTGATGTTATGTAGTTTATATATTTATTCAACAGATAGTTTAGATATATTTTACATGAATTTTTACGCAGTAAAAAATCACATCACCCTTCTTTATCTTATTGATATTATCACACTTTTTTACAACTTTACGTTACAATTTACATATTTGGAAATGACATGTCACATATCATCGTCAAATCGCCACTACCGTCACCTCAAAACCGCCAAATCGAGTGTTGTCTTGGACGAGAGGAGTTCATTGTCATTGTCAAATGCATCATGTGTGCATCTTCCCAAATCCAAACTTAGCCTTCTTCAATCTTTTCAATGTGTACCCACCAACCACCACAACTATTTATCTTATTTACTTTGCTTAATTTAGCCTGACTGACTAGCTCTCTATAATAGTCCAATAAGTTGAGTTGACGTTGCGTTGTTGTGTATACGACGCATTTTGCTGTTTTGTCATGTAAGTCGTTTGTTTGCCAACTATTAAACTTTGTTGACGATGACGAAGAAGGAAAAAAGGGCTTTTGGCGGTGCGCGGTGGTGATGTGATGGTGATGACCGGCTAGTTAGGTTAATAATGGAACGAACGGTATATTTTAATAGGTTTGTTGTATGTGTGTGCTCTTCTCTCTCTCTTGAAAAAAAGAAGAAAATGTAAAGTAAGTAGAGTATGTAAACGGTTTTTATTTATTCGTCGCAGTTGCAGTCGGTTACTCCACGAGCACCACCATACACCATCGTATCATACCATGATACTCCTTTTTTTCTTGACTTTAACTGGTTGACTGGTATCATCACAGCATAATAATAGTTTTCTCAACAAATAATGAATGGTTTTTATTTTTACTTTATGGCAGACTTTTTTTCGAAGATGATAATAGTTTGGTATACAAAAATATCTTATTTTGATCACATTAACAAACAGTTTTTAAGGCTTTTTTTGGGTAGTATGTTTATTTGAAGAACAAATAGCTTCTTGAATACAAATAACATACCAATTCGTTTTTTTAAAACATGATCATGATAATTTTGTGAAATATAGGCCGTTGTGCAGTTAATAATGACCAAATTCAAATGTAAATGAAAGTGCTGCAGGTGAGAATACTAGACAATATACCCGGGCAGGGGTCCGTCCGTTCCGTGTACATATTTGCCTTTTCTGAAATATTTCTTGACAGCACACATTCATCTTCTGTGCTACTATGTTTGGTCTGCTAACTTTTTGGCTTTAGTTCTGAATATTATGTCAAGTATAATATTTTTATGCAGTTTGCATTTTATATGTGCAATGCTCAGCCAGGCAGGATGACAAGCAGTCTTGAAAAACTTTTTCTCGTTCTCATTCGCCATTTAATATGGCAATTTAACTAGCCATCATGCTAAAAATGATGATCATGAGAGAATACATGAGACAATGTTCATTTTACAAATTCAACATTCTTTATGTAATTTGTAAGATGAACAATACCTACGAAAAATACCTTTCTCTTTGCTGACGATGAGAAGGAAGAGGCCGTGTGTCGTAAAGAAACATATGTACAAATTAAATTATTACTTATACAATTCAACAAACAGAAGGAAAAAATGAAACAAAGTTTTTCTAGTTGGCAGAGAGTCAGGTGCTTTCGTCAAAAGTAAACGAGGTAAGTAGTAAATGTGGTACACTTACTCATACTTGACGGGGATTTTAGCACCTGCTGGTCTGCAAGGTAGGAAGGCTCTTTTTTAATGGAGGAAAGGAGGATATGGCAAAGTGACATGATGGCAATGGCAATGCAATGGTAGTGCAGTGTGGCATACGGTGTTTTTTTCTTCTCAAGTTGTCTATTATTTGCTTACTTTGCTGCTTTTACCAAACATCGTCATCAACTTGAATGAAAATGCATTTTAATTGACTTTAAGCCAACAAAAGGCAAATTACATGCGGAAACATGACTTGTATACTTTTCCCACTTAAGAGAATAAAAATAACTGGTAGTAGTACAGAGTAAATCATCACTTGCTATACCACATCATTGTACTACTTTGTAAATAACAAATAGGTATGTATAAGCAGCAGACAAGCAGGTATATGAGAAATCAAGATGAACTTTTTTTCACTCATTGTTAGACTGGCTATTATTGTTTAAAATTACGAAAAGATAGCGGACAGATCTTCTGGTGAGTCAAGAAAGAAAAACGGTTTAAAAATAAAAAGGTGTTGCTTGATCTTGTCTTGTTTTCTCTTTGTTTTTCCCCTGTGTCTTTTTTCAACTGTATGTTGTACAATTTGCATAGACATAATTTGCAACATCATTCAACAATGTGTGTCTGTGAAAAAAAATGTACAGGTATTATTTTATTAATTACCTTGTCTTCAGGCGGCAGTTGGTAGCAGCCAGGCATGGCATGGCTTACACGCATATTTAAAACTTTTAATACTACTGGCACAAGTTTAGTGAAACATTCTATTAAAGTAACAATGAGAATCAGTAGGGAAATGCGAAATGCGGGCAGTAGTGTTATGCGAGGATGGATTATGGATGTCTTGATGATGATGTGTACATATTTATCTTTTCATTATAATTATAAAATTGAGTTGGACTGGTTCATTGTGTTAGTGTATATTTTGCATTGTATGTTATCATGATTTTATTAGGATGATCTGATGTTACAAGCTGCAGTATGTATGTTATAAATTATAGCTCGCCCACTTCATAATAAACTAATTATTTTTGTTTCATGAAAATTATGGTGTAACTAAAAGTTTTATTTTTCCTGTTTCTTTCAGATCCCATAATACCGCTGCACGGAAAAATATATTGAAGTATTGAAGATAGAGGTGGCGCATTAAAAGAGGAAGGAAGGGAGGATAATTTAATTACGATATTGCGGGAGGATAACAGAAGCTCATGAGTATAGTTGATGCACTTGCAGGTAAAACTATTACAGTAGAAATCTAGTATGATTCATTAGCTAATGAATTACTATCAAGCTATATTCAACTATTATCCTATGTCGTAGACGGTGATGGCATCTACTAATTTAGGAATTTTCTAAATAACAGTTCAAAATATTTCCAGACGTAGACACGTTACATTTCATAATTTGTTATTGTCTTCGTTCCAAAACAAGCCAAAGTGCGTACAGCTAACTGTAAAATACTCGTGATCCTTTATTTTTACGCAGTTCCTTTTCTCAGTTTTATGATTTACTACTTTTTTCAATGGACATTTACACTTTGACGTGTTGCACAATCTTTTTTTTACTGTTTTCAATGTTAAGATCGTAATTCACGGATGTTGCCGTTGCGTTTCGTTGTGGTCTGGTCAATGTCAGTAGTAAACAGTAAACTGTGTCGATCATCTCTGCAGTTTTTATTACCAAAGCCTTAAATATCTTCAAGACACTTGGTTCGTGTGCTGCTCGTCCCATAAAAAAATTTGCACTAAAAGAAAACATCTTTGCATACTTGTTTGTCTGCGTTGCGTACTCTGCTGCGTACACGATTATCTGTATTCGGCATCTCCTTAAAAGTAAGGTTTACACACATGATGGCTTTTTTCCTTCTAATATGAACAATACGCATGTTTTCCCTGTAACACTGTTGTTAATACATGTGAACTTGACAAAGAAATAGGTACATTTATTTATTTACCTTATTTCATTTCGGTTAATGTACACATAAAAATTGAATTTGGTAGGCTAAAAAGCGGAACTTATAACTTGAAAAGATTTTTTTGAGGAGAAGAGCATGCAAAAATCCACCAAAATTTCCTTTGTTGTTTTGTGTGAAAATAGAACAGAAAGGGTTACTGTTGCGTATCATTTTTACAAAACAGACTGTGTGTGAGTAAAATGATGTTCCGACAAGCCCACTAAAAATGTTAAGTTGTAAATGTAAAGTGCTCTCTTCTTCTTCGTCATCATCCACAAAACTACATAAACAACACGTTTATATGCGCGTTTCCTCCTCACCCTGCTGACAAACAAGGTCGTAAAAAACACAAAGAAAAAATATATATAAAACCACTACTCCAATATCCATCCCTCCCTGTATTTGTGTTGTGTTATGTTTAGTTGAGAAATTTATTTTCCCATATTCCCGTTATTCCATTTAGAAAAAGTCAAAATTGCTAAATCTTCCTCTTTTCTTCTTTGCCATTTTATTTTATGCTTGTTGTAAATTTTGACAATTTTCTCCAATTTTGTTTTTGTGTTTTTGTTTTGGAGTTCAACAGAAGCACGAAAACAAAATAAAGGCATTAAAAACCAAACTCACGCCGAATAACAATACGGGATAAATTATTTCGTTGTTTTAGGACACAGGATGGTTTACTAAATGTAGAGTTACTACTGCCGATTGACGCAATCAAGCTTACAAAATGCTACGTAAATATTTTCCCCGTAGGTTGGTTTAGGTATTCATGCATATGTACTTTTTTGCCATATAGTGTCATTACTATTGCATCGGATTATGTATTAAAGCTTGTTCAATGCAATAAAACGTGTTATGCCGATAAGTTAAATAAGACTAATTTCATCATGACCTTTTTTAAATTGATACAGTTAGTGTGACGTGTTGACAAATGGTCGAGAGTGAGTTTAGTAGCATTTTAGGCTGTTTTGTTGTGTGACATTTTACCCTCTTCAAATCTTAAAGAATCTGATGTAAATGTAGACTGTAGTGATAAATGAAGATAAGGAATCACCAGTGACTTTTTCGTAGGTCATCGAAGGTTTGGTAAAGGTGCAGGAGTTGGAAATTATGCAATAAGTGAAAAAGGGATTTAAGAAATAGCATTTGCTTGATTAACACGCCCCCACATGTGTATAGCAAGTTTGGAGGATACAATTTTTAAGCAGATCTCCATTTTTGTTTATTTCTTCAGATCAGTTAGTAGTTTATGAACGATACTGGATGCGTACAATTAACAAACAAACAATTAATTCAATGGTATCGAAGTATTGATATCAATTTTCAATATTTCTTATATAATCTTAAACTCATTTAAATTTTTAAATTAATAATACAAGGTTTATATTTTTCAAACTAACTTTGATCAATAAACGCGAGAAAATCATACAAGTAAACTTTGTACTTGTAATTGTTCATCCTCAGCTATATTTTGGTGTGTTTTACTTTCTCGCAATTTAAAAGGAAGGAAGCAGTCACTAACAAAAGTAAAAAGTAAAATGATGGCATAACGTGATAAAATTTAATGACAATGCGAAAATGCGATACTCATGATGATAATGTCAATAGTTCTAAGATCCTCTTGAAAATGTCAAAGTTGAAAAAGAAAAAGTTTTGATGAACATGACGGAAAAATTCAAGGAAGGTCTCCTATTCAAATATTTTATCTTTTTTTCTGGCTGGCTGTCGGCATTCTTCAGATACAGACACTGAAAATGAAATGGTGACCAAAAGGTCCTCAGATTGTAATCTTAGGCCTTTTAACAATTTCGACAAAAACGCAAGCTTTTAATTTAATTGAGCAGTAGTAGCAGTTATAGAAGTAAAGAGCAAGGGTACTATACGGATAAAGGACACGTGCATCTGATCTGATAAGTTACAAACGAACATCAGATTATGAGTGTTTTTATCACTTAATCGTCGCATTCAGTCGCGGCAGCCGCCACAATGTAGCTCCTCAAGTTTAAATGCTTATCTATTTTTTTTTGGCAAAAACATACACTTTTATGCTCATTTTTTAAAAATTCATACCAGAAATACTCTCTGACTTTGACTAGACTTCTTGGCAAAGTCATCATAATCGTGATCATCACTACTATGACCAAAATAACAAGTTTGTGTAAAAACCACAGCTTTTTAAAACATTAAATTAAATGAGTTTTGTGGGTGCAAAGTGAATGCGTAACTTGTGAAAAAAATTAAGTGAATCTTTCAGGAAGGCACTTTTTAGCGTGAAAGTTAAATGGTGCGAAAAGTGCGTGTGGTTTTTGGAGATGCTGTTGGGTAGGAGTGCATGAAAAAAACAACTTTCATTGAAATTATGTTATGAATCATGTTATGAACAATCCGGAAGAGTGCTTTTTAAAAAATACAAAAATTATATATTTATTCGTAAAAATCAAAAGGACTGAATTGTACGTATATAAATCTTTTTAAAAAATAATTCATCAAAGCAAAACAGTTAACAATTAGCTACAAATAAAAGCTATTTTTTACTTGTTTGCAAAGGTGACTGAAGTAGGCCTGAACATTTCACTTTGCGTTTGTAATCTTTCCACTGAAAAGTAACGAGAAAGAAAACTAATTTTTAGACAAGTAGGTTTAGAAAATGAAAATATAGGTGATTTGTTTCATGTAAAAATATAATATTACCATCATTTTCATCATAAATCTCTTGTTGAAGTAGCTCCTCTAAAACATCTTCAAGTGTAACCAACCCGATCGTTTCATACTTTGGATCGCCAGGTCCTTCATCATTTATTCTTTGCACGAATGCCATGTGTCCCCGATTTCCTTTTAAAAATCGACCAAAAATGTTTTAGATTTGAAGAATTTAACAAAGTTCGCAATTTGCTTTAAAAACTCTTTCCCACCTTCTCTGAAAGTCTTCAACATGTAATCCAATCGTGTATTCTCAAACACACAAAACAAATGCGCTTTATGATGTTCAATCTGCTTCTTCACAGATAACTTTTGCGCTGGGTCATATAAAGTAAGCTGTTTTACATTCAGCACCCCAACAACATTCCATCTTTCTTGAGAATACACCGGAATCCTTGTAAACCCCGAATCTTCAATGTTGACCAATAAATCCACATTCAAAATAGCATCACTCGGAACCATAAACATATTTTCGAGAGGTGTCATTACTTCCTTCACAGTTTTCGTTTTCATATCCAATGTTCCAGAAATTATACCCATTTCCTCATTTTCCAGTCCATGCTGGTCTCTAGTTACCTTCAACAACTCTTTTAGTCGATCTCTCGTATAAACTGCACCAATGTCCTCTCCCAAAAACTGATCTAGTATTTTTCCCACTGGATAAGCCACAGGAAAGGTGAGGGTCATGAAAAACTTTGTAATTAGAATGGTCTTTGCTCCGACCATCAGTCCATATCTGGAGCACACTGCTTGCGGCAATATTTCTCCAAATATGACAATAGCTAAAGTGGTTACAACCACAGTTGCTTCTCCTCCGCCTCCAAAAACTGTGTCCATTAACAAAGTCAGTACAGTGTTCACAAGGACATTGCTAAATAACAAGCTACAAAGAAGAAAGTTTCCGTGATTTCGTACAGGTGCGATTTTCAAAGCTTCTGTGCGCTCCTTTTGTGATCCTGTATTGATGATAACCTTTAAGTCTGTCTTGTCCAGGGAAAGTAGGCCAAGATTGAGACCAGAGAAGAGTGCAGATAAGACGAGTAGCACTATGATGAAAATTATTAAAACCCAGAAAGGGAAAATGGTCTTGATAAGCTTTACTGTCAGACCAGGACGGACATTTGCTCCTGTACTGGACTTTCCTTGCACTTGGCTGGGTGCTGATCCCTCCCTCAAACAAAAGTAGACAGGCATATGTTTATATTTAGCGGAGGGGAAGGTTACGGTGACCTCTGCTGCTGTGGAGTCAGTCTCGTCTAGAATATGGAGCTATAATTGAGTTTTCTCTTGGTTCACATTCTGTGATAACCTTATAATTAGTCAGCTCGTGTAATCTGATTCAATTTTAAAAGTCAAAGTTTACCTTCTTTTCGGGACTTGCTTTTTTACAGCTTGCATCTGTACTTAATTTCAGATGCGTGTTGGTAGTAAACTTGCCAAACACACGAATTTTCACAGTCTTGTCTTCTTCCATGAAGAAATGACCATCTGTTGAGTAAAATGATGATTTTCTAATGGCTTCGTTGAGAATTGCAAAACCGGACATGTAAACTGCTGAAGTTGATGGAGATGATGTCGTTGAGGAGCTTACTGGAGAATTGAATCCAATGACAAACATGAACATCAAGTGTTGTGGAGAAAGCATAATTCTTCATGAAACATGTCACGTGATTTATAATAATAATTCATAAATCTTCTCAAAATCAACAATGAACACATTATGATGCAAGCATGTGGAGTAAAACAGGTTATTAATTTTAAATAAAATTCTAAAACATTTAGTGAAATCATATTTAAATTTTCTAAATGTGTTCTCTAGTAACAAGCTATTCATCATGTTAGTATGTCACATGTTAAAAAGAACATGAACATGGTGAATGTTGAATGAAATCGAAAACCAAGATGTACCTACATAATTTCGAAGCAAGATATCCCTCCTCGTCATCATCATGACATGATATTATCTTCCTACCGTATTTGGAACACTTGCGTTTTTTTTGCATAAAAAATGATGCATCCGTACTTGTAAGGAAATGCCATTGAAGAAACACATACACATCACTAAAATAATATCAGGTTGAATTGAAACTATAACTCAGGAAGATGACATTAATATATTAACGATTAGTTACTATTATCTGCATATCTGACGCTACCACACTTTAAAAATCAGTTTTCATACTTGTAAGACAAGCTGAACGTTTTAAATTTATGCTTAATACTTCCGGTTTAAATGTTATCCTACTTTTTTTCTTGTAAAAAAAAGAATAACAATTGTGTTTGATAGTTTGATGTTACTTAACCATATAAGCATATCAAATTGCTTTGCCAAGCAAAGAAAGCATGGCATCGTAATAGGCACACAGCACAGCAGTGTACATTATCATTAACATTGTTATCCTTATGTAGCTCGGGTGTTTGTAAATCATGCTTTTAATTTTTAAACGTTTTCGTTGGGAATTATTAGCACTGGCTGGTTTGACATTAAAAAGCTGATATGTGTTTGCTTTCGATTCGCATTGCATGTATATGTATACCTCTGTATTTTCAAACGAAAGGAAAATAATCGCAAATCATATCATGATAACCATAACCATTGCAGCATGATGATATGTGTGTGATGAATGACGATACATTGGACGAATGAATGATATGCAAAGAATTTTTTACAAGCTACAGACTAACTGACTGACTGATTGCGAAAATAAATATGTTGTTATGCTCATGCACCGGCACCGTTTAAGATTATATGGTTTTTTATGCATTCCGTTTATTTTCCGTATTCGTTTTACAATAAGTTAATTGGTATATCATACAATAAACCATGTTTGATGTGATGTGTTTTTTTGCTAAACATAACGTGATCAGTGAATATATAAAAATTTATTGTTGGTTCGTGCAAAAAGTGGAATTGTTTATTCATCCGGTGTCACGTCCCATTTTCCCCGATAAAAAAATACTTTTCTTTGTAATAGGTAGACAAAGCTAATTCAGTCAGATGAGAATAGAGAGAGGATGCGTATAAAAAATTGCACTTCACTTTACTGTGTCTGTGTGCAAAGTGCACTGAATCATGCAAAAAGTCTGTGTGTATTTTTATCTGGCTGAAGACGACAGGGAAATTAAGAACGAAGGTTAAATTTTTTAAACGATACAATTTTTTTGTGCATTTAATGTTCAAGTTTCAAATTTAGCCTTTCTCATGTATCCGATAAGGTAGTGCATTTATTATGCATTTTTCGATTTTTTTCAAAAATTGTTTTATATGAAAAAAAGACAGAGAGAATGAGTTACACGGTTTTTACTAACCCACTTTTTCCGAATGCATGAAAATGAGAGCAAAATTCTTATAATTTACGATGATGTACGTAACAATAATAATAACAGTGCAGTGATACAGAATACAATATTCATTTCTTTTTTTTCGGTTCATAAAAACCGGATTTTGTATTTAAAATTATAAATGTTCTTTTTTCTTATTTCAGGTCGATTTTATAGTTTTTTTCTCATAATCCATATACCTAAATGTAAATGAATAAATGAATTGTTATTCGTTCTGGTCTTAAAAAAGTAAAATTACTGAGTAAAATAGTAGACTGATTTTAAGCACATTTTCTTTTTATTAATCTTGTTAACTTATTAAGTGTTCCGCTACCACCACCACCAATGTCCTCGAGGGATGCAGTTTTTTTTAAATGCATGAATTAGTTTTAATTTCTCTTGCATAGTTTACTGTGTACTATTTACATTTACATTACATGTATACATACATCAGTTTAATATTTTGTACATAAACGACCATTACGCTACGTTAACCATGAATGAGATAATGTGACAAATCATTTTGATTATTGTTAGGATATAACGTTTCCTTGTAAAGAAACAACTTTACCCGCCCCTTCTTATGTGCCCAGCAGTAAAGCTTGGTCAACATTTTTTTAGCAAACACTTTTGTTACACATCATTATCTACAATTACATAAATCCCATAAATATATTAAATTCCATTTCTTATTCTAACATACTTAAATTTTTAATGAAAAGCCAACAATAAGCTGTTATATACCACCACCATCAAGCAAAATCCACTTTTAGGCTGCCTCGAGGGCTACATTTTATTTCTTCTTGTTCATCTCTACTAAAAATCTCTGAATTGTGTATGTTTAAATAAACGTGTGTTCAATTTGAATGGTTAATCCAAAAAATATTATTATTCGCCCCTGATATTTTTTCTACTTTAAATGCGATTTACTGTGAAATGGTTTTTGGTCTCTTCTAAAAGATCCACTAAACAAAACAGAAGCTGAATAATCTGCTGGTTGAATGTTGTGATTGTAAGAAGGGCATGTCATTTTTGCTCACCTTGCCTTTGCATTTTGCACGGACATCATATCAAAAATGTTATAAGACTTTATTTGATGAGGTCATTTTATTAAAACTATGATTATGATTATGAATATGCATAATGCAAATTGTAATATTTAGAGCCTTTCTAAAAGAGCATAAAAGTATGGCTTGTGTATGTCGTGTGACGGACTACAAGTGTAAAATAGTGTGCAACTGGTCAAATGCTTTTTGGTGCAGTTTCGTGTTACGCTATATTTAGTTTTTTTTAAAGAGTTGGGTTGCTTTTTTGGTTAAAATTTGAGTTGCAGTGTTGTATAATCTATAGTGTCATATTCATATTATATTTTGTTATGCTACAACATAAGACCTTGGTAAATTGGCGTTATATCATAAATTTCAGTAGGAAAAGATCAAGATAATAATTAGTAGGACAGTCAGTACAACTATTTATTTGTTCAATCTTAATTTATGCATGTTTAGATATGTTTGAATGTGTATTTATACGGAGGGTAATCGGGATGCAATTCGTGTTTGCTGGTTTGATGTATGAGGGTGTCCAGTTTAATAATTTGCAGTTTGAATTTTGGCACGTCCAATACTGCAATTAAAGTTGTGAAAACAAATATTTGAGGTATGTATGCATACATTTTTTAATTTTTGAATACCAAATTATCAATATCAAACTTTTTAAAGTTTTGTTCTTACGATTTAAGCCGAATGTTTATATTTAGGTGAGTATTTGTGTAATATGCACACCCAAACACAAATGAAATTGCTTATAGTAGTTTCCAATTTCGTTAGATTTGTCGTATTATGAATTGGCAGAGTCAAATATGCAGTAAAACTGATAATCTAGCAAACGCATCGACTTTTAAAATGTATTTTCGTGCACACTAGTTGAATGGCTTTGTTCGAAATCTGTTACAAATTCAGATAGTTTCTGAAAAAACTAGATTCATCGATGAATTTTAAAACTAATGCCTTGTTTTCTCATTTTTATTTATGTAAATTACATCATTTAAATCTGCTTAAAGCAATAACAGTCATTAGATTAAACTCTATCATTGTAATATTTAAGTTGTATTGAGTTTAGTAATCATAGAAAAACGTTTTATAACGTGTTATGTATGATTTAGTTTAGAAAAACTCAGAAAGTACACATAAAATTTATAAGAGTGCAAGTGCAAAATCTTCCAACCGAACCGAAAACCTAAATAAAAACTTACTATCCGTGTTTTTGACGTTAAGCTTATTTGGTTTATCGGCTTTTGGCAAGCTTGTTGCATACACAATGCGTATATGTAATCTCAAATTTAGGTATTAACTTCGAAATGTAAGTATTGAGGTTGAAGGATCATATAATATATCAGGTTAAAATTTACAATAAGTTACCAGATTTAATTTTCCGTGAAATACGCACGTCGGCAGCTGTGCTCTTTTACCTTTATAATCATCCAACAAAAATTCATTCTCATAACAAGATTTACTTTTAGTTCTTGCCTTGCAGAAAAAGAGATCAACTATAAAGATTACTTTTGATGAATCAAGTATGCCAGTCGAAACAAAGCATGAAAAAGTATAATTTTGAGTTTTTATGTGTGCAACTTATGCTTTTTAAACTGATTATCCGAGTGAATTATTTCATGTTCATTTAATTATGTATTTGAATTTAAATACTAATACTTTTTGTAATTCTCTGCACGTATGTGTACCGAAATTTAAAATGCATTAAAAAGTTTTGGTTAATTTCTCGTTATCTTCAAATTAAATGTTTTGAAACCCTATGGCTTAAAATAAAAAAATAAAAATGTTTAATGTTATGAAAACAAATTAAGTTTAAAATCTTGTGACGAAATCTAATTTGAGTAAAAATATTAAACTTCCGCTTGAAATATTTTGTGTCATATTCCCACTTTCCTTAAAACATAGATATTGAGTTTCTTCCATTCAGCACGTATAATCAGATTGAATCGAATGTATTGACTAGTGTCTTAAAAACTTACTAATTTTTTTTATGCAGATTAACTATTGACCAAAAACCAGTGACAAATAGTAACATATTAGGCTGTACACATTCGGTTATCATTTGCACTTACACTAACAATGCAGGTCGGGGGATGGGGAAATCCAAATCAAGATAAAAAGTATATTTTCTATGACAGTTTTTCATGCTGATTACGAAAATCATAACCATTTTCCCGAATGGGCAGGTTTGTGGGAGTCCCCATTTACCC
>JAQFXM010002840.1:0-22819 GCA_034693345.1 Entomobrya multifasciata
TGTTATTCGATAATCATTATTCGAATAGTTTTGTGAATAAATTCAATTA
The DNA here is from genome assembly GCA_034693345.1 of Entomobrya multifasciata. NCBI lineage: Eukaryota > Metazoa > Arthropoda > Collembola > Entomobryomorpha > Entomobryidae > Entomobrya > Entomobrya multifasciata. The sequence goes on from JAQFXM010002840.1 coordinate 50, forward strand.
TTCGTTATTCGAATAGTTTTGGAATTTAAAATATTCATTATTCGTTATTCGAATAGTTTTGGAAATTTAAAATATTCATTATTCGTTATTCGAATAGTTTTTTGAAAATATTTTTATTCGTTAGTTGATATTCGATTGAAATAAAATGGTCGAATAATCAAGCCTGCTTGTAGCTCGTGTACGGATTTTATGGAGAAAGTTGGCAAACTGGGTAAACAAGCAAAAATGATGTTTTGGTTTTGGTTAAAGGAACAAAAGGAAAACATGATATATGTCTACTTGTGTTCTGGTTGTCACTGTGTGATGAAGATGAAATATGGTATAAGCTCCAACGCACAACAGCCAATTCCATTTTACAAAACAAGAAGCACTTAAAACTATAAACCGTAACCTTATCACAAGGCTGTTTTGGTTTTCTCCTTTTACGACTTTCATAAAACTGATAAAAGGACAACTTCTACGCGTTCTTGCTCCTGAATAATTTGAAGTCCTTTCTAGAGATAACAACAGGCTGTACCGCCACCACTACCACAAAGACAGTTGAAAGAGGAACAATATTGACTGTAAGTCTCAGTCCTCATACTAATATTATTTGTTCGGTTTGTTGAGACTTGAGAATGTGTACTGCGTAGAGTGCGGAGTGCAGATTGTTTCTTCATAAAATATATTTCAGCAAGCTACATTGTCAATTAAATATATGCAATTTTAAAAAGTAAAGTGTTTTTCCTGTTTGATGAAATAAAACTGAATACCGTTTTCATACATTTTGTAGAGAACAAATATTTTATTTTATCCTAAAAGTATTCATTTTTTGAGCCCTAAATGATAACTCAAACACACTTACTTCATTCATTACCGTTGTAATTCGAGTTATACTGACAATTTTTCAGTTAGGAGTGTTTATCATTTTGCACAACTTAATTTATTTATATTTTATCCTCTGTTGGGGCAATGTTGTTGTACGTTTGCATTTTCACTTGTGCTTGAAAATTTCTGTTGTGACATGTCCTCGTTCAAATATACCTATACTTACGAAAACAATTAAATACTCATATGTGTTGATATACATAGCAAGGAAGTAATGCATCAATGATCTTTATTTATTTTACTACTTTCTAACAATAAAATATGCCTATGCATTTCAATGTAAAAATGTTTAAGTGTAAATTACATATTTAAAGCTTGATAAGCAAGCGCCAGTAATATATTCATTAGCATTTAAAAACACGTACACACACTGTAATAAGCTTTATCACTTGCGTGCAAAAATACGTTTCCCTTTCATTTCACTTAAAGAGTATAAATGACGGTAATAGTTGTAGTGAAAAACTGCAAGATTGTCCAGTGTCTTTTAGGTCCATTCGTTTTACTTAAGGCTTAATCTCTACCCAACTGGTGTACTTAAGCCTTATGTAACCATCACATTTTTTTATTTTTCAGACTAGCTATGGCGCTTCCAAAAACACATATGAGTATATCATCATTATCGCACTATACATTCGCTCGTATTTAGGTAATTCGGTAGTAGACCAGACAATTTTACCATTCCTAGTTGGTACTAGACTTTCCTCAAACGTCTTGTATTAGTGCTTTTCCTTTTAAAAATACACGAAAACCTACTACGATTTACAGAATACTTGCGAATTTGTGGACGCCTTTAACTCTGTACTTACCTTGAAATATTACACACATCTTCATGAAATGAAATTGTTCACACCACCATCCCACACTACCCTACTGTCTAGAACTAGGTAAAACTAGTTCCAGTATCAGCAAAATGCGTACCATAAAATCTTATTTCTTCAGATTTAGATACGATTCTTCCATGAATGCGACAGCACTTCCTAGAAAAGCGCGGTACTTACCACCCCGCCCACCACATACATACATAACATTATGGTAATCATGAAGCTAATTTTAAAACAACTTTTAGCCCAAATGTGTCATGATAAATCGCAAGGTTAATGTGTTAATATTTCAGCTACAAGCCTGCTTTCGTACTAACAACTCCTTCGACTTTCCTTGGTGTATTTAAGGACTCTCGCAGTAGGGAAAAGAATCCTTGTGAATAATGCAAAGTGCAAAATAAAATGGCCAACAAGCTGACGTCTGTCTACGAAAAACCCAGTCTCCCATTTCCACAAGGCATATGAATAATAAATATGCATTTTAGAAAATGGTTGTTTCACCCAAAACCCATTCATAGGGTTTATGTTAGTCTTGTCTCCTTTTGTCTACGCAGCAAAAAGTCTGAGCAGCAGCCACAAGTAGGCTTTACCATTAGACTTAGATTTTCGGCGAATGACTGCTTGAAAAATGAAATTAGTTGACTAATGGAATGTCTTGTGCGTAGACATGCTAAGTTATAGTGGATGGGTTAACGCACAAACTGCGAAAAGATTTTTGTTTCATTTATATTTACAAGTAGCTACGCATATGTATAAGCTTTGTAAGGGTTATAAAATATTTGCAGAGGAAAAGCAAACTACTCCAAGTAGACTCTTACTATGTAGCCTTAAATAGTTTGTTCTTGGCATAAACGTGCTTTGAATGTGTCATTTACGACTTGTGTGCAAGCGTAAATGTGCCACACGACCTCATTGGACTACGGCACGTTTTTATAAACCTACTCTTTCGACTTCAAGGCATGGAAGAGGTCATTTAAAAATGTCCTTCAAGGAAAACACAATGTACTGAGAACTATCATATCATCAATAAGTAATTGCTTAGAATATGGACACGTTCGTGGGTCACTATCCTCAGGGACTGTACTTGAATGAAAATCAATCATGTTGTATTCATATTTCTGATCAGGAATTCATGGAAAGTACTCCAAGCATCAGTGATGGAAAAGAAGTAGAGCAGACCACTACATACATAGCTACGAGGCTACTACTCCTTCTGGAGACGAGACAAAGATGACTCTGGAATGCTGTGTCAAGAACAGATTGTCCAGATGTATGTTCAACTTAACGACATGGCATCAAGTATGAATTAAGCTTATAGCAACTTGACTCTGAAAATATTTATTATTCTTTTCGGAAAGTTTATTCTCCACTCTCTTGGCTTGGATTCTGTCGCTCGTCAATTTCTTGCAAACATGAAAATCATTTTGACCCAAATGAATTCTCCAAAAAAACATCTCTCTATCATGTCAGTGTTTGCAATAATGGCCAAGGTTCGTGATTACATGTCTCGCATAATACAGACGAAGCTGGAAGCTCAACTGAAATAGGTTCCAAAGAAACTTCCTCGCCATTTGTGAAACTGATGGTAAACTGGCAGCAGCAGGCACGTGTAAATCTAATCAATCTTTTTGGCAATCGATTTGCGTGCTTGAGTTTATTGAAAAATTTATCACAAGATGATAAGCAATTTATGATCATGAACGATTTGGTTACTATTGCTATCTCATACAAAACTATTATTGTTTGCCGAAATTTTCTTCTAACAATATGCATATCATAAATTTTATTATGAATTTGTACTACTGGGAATGGTTTGTAACTGGCATCACACACAAGGAAAGTATGTTGATTCCCTAACACGGCTTTGAGTCGACAAATGAGCAAATTTTAGTTGTACTATAAGCTGAGAGAATTTTATGTAACTATACTTTCCAGACAACTAGCTGCTTCAGACATCTCTACGAGGAAAAGCAAAACTTTGATAGTCGACATATTTTTGGTTTATAGTAACTCTCTCTACGCTGTGTAGATGTCTTGCGTGTTGAATTTGCTTTCTCTTGGTTTCTCAGGGTCTAGACAAGCCTGTGCTTTTACCCCAGCAGCAGTTGAAGCAGTAGAGTATATGCTAGATATATGTATGTATATTTAAGAATATGAGTGCAGGAGTGCATAAACAGAAAATGCAGTGAAAATACAACTTACATGTTTTATGGGTTTATTACAATAAATAAAAATCTTCGTCAGAATAGAATTAAACGCGTATAAATATAAAATAGACATCGCACCAAAAATAAATAAATAAACTAAATTAAGCACCACATTATACTAAATTATTCTTTATCAGAAATTGAACTGATAACGTTCATGTTTGGGAGAATAGCACGAGCTGGGTCTTCCAGAACGAATGGCTGAGAAACTCTCATAAGCACCTGCTTTCCTGATCCATCAGGGTTGTTCACAAGGGTGTACACGGGGTCACTCAATCTCACGATTTTGGATCCAATTATGTTGCTTTCAGCATTAAGATAAGTGGCAAGTTCAGCTTCACTGTCTTCACCCTTGCGTTCATTTTTATTGGAGGAGTCTTCCTCGCTAGAGTCATATTCGGCGGAAACGGCTGCTTTGACAGACTTGGCATCCTTCACGGGTTCCGCAACTGGAGCATCAAGAGCTTGCTCTATCTCACTTTCTAAGTCTGCAGACTTTGGTGACTTGAAGTAGGGAGCGTTCATGCTATTTTGCCACTTGTTCTTGTCAGCTTGTTCCTTCATTTGCGATGCTCCAACATGAGCAGACATTGGGGAAACTTGGAGACTTTGGAGAAGAGATTCTTGTTCAGACAACACATTTCCGTGACTAGCTTCCTTCTCGGTAAGGTTGAACTCAGGAACAGCAAAGCGGTCAATGCAAGGCTGACTAGCCAACTTGGGACTAGCCCATTCACATTTTTCACCGTCAAACCACAAAGTCCTGGTGGGACAGTTAAGTGGATGATAAGAGCATTTAGGGCACTGTTGCTCCCAAGCTACGCCATTGGAACAGGAAACGTACATGCCACGGTTACGTCCAAAATCGGGATGACACAACTCTCCGTCACGGAGACAAACGTAATCCTTCACAATGTTAGGTTTTTTCTCGGGTTCTTTTCCTTTGCCGCTATCATCGGAATTGCGAGCTTCCAAAACTGGAACAATACACAAAATCAAAAGGGAAAATTAGTTTTCTGTTTATTCTTTTCTTCACGAAATTCGAAAACTAAAAAATATATTGTAAAGATGCTTACCTCCAGCAGCAGCGACACTTGCGAGGTACAAGACTCCAATAGCTATAAGCTTTCTTGCCATGTTGGTTATTATGGATATGTCGTGTTATCCCGAAACGAAAGCCTTGAGACAGGGATTCAAAGACTGAAAAGCAAGAAATGTTTGTATGTTCACTGTCTAGTCAGAGAAGGGAACTGATTGCTTATGCTATGAAACAAGTGAGTTTTGATGAATTTATACTCACTTGAACAACATCATCATCATCTTCATTTCTCAGTAAACCCTTCAAGATGTAACTTCAATGGCCCTGTTATTTTTGTCCTTTTTTGTATGGATTTTGTACTGAATTGACTCTTGTTTGCATGATGAATCTTTGAATGCCCAAATTAGCTGAACAAAAAAAGTTTACAAAAGAATCAGGCCTTTAAAGTGTCTCACTGGATCAGGGCAACCTTTTTCAAAGCTAAATCTGGTCATTTCCAGTTCTTTTTCTTTCCTTAGCTAATATTTTGGTTGAGTGACAGCGTAAGGCATATTACAAACGGGAATTTTACTCAAGTTCAATGGAAAGGATTCCTGAAATGTAATCGATTTCCTTCTTCCTGGGATATATATTTTTGTACCATAAGGTTAGTAGGTTACACGAGCCTGTGAAAAGGTGCATGCATACCCTTCAAACAGATATAAATAAACTCCTAAGGTGCTACTTTGAAGGCCCGTGACTTTGTTTGATGTGATCTCGTAAAGAACGTACATATATAAATGTATACCCATTTTCCCGTTATCAAGAAATGTTTGCAAAGAAACACTGCAAGTTATAAAATTGCTCTGGCAGTCTGTGCGTCCGGACTTCGCATAGATTGGAAATAAATATTTATTTAAACGTGGTGATAAATCAATCTATTAGAACGTTGCAATGAAGTCATATCAATACCATTCTGGTGTCTCGTTTAATTTTATTAAAATTTCTTTATGCCCTGGAAAGTGAGGCTTTGGTACAATCTGTTAACTGGTTTATTTTTTACTTCATATGTTTAGAAATTGTATTTCACTGTTTCTTATCATCATATGGATAAGCCGAATTCTAGTGAAATCTCATTTTACACATCAATGGTTCTTCTCATTTTATTCATATGCATATGATTAGATTTGATTGAATATCAAACCCTAACTGTATTGATTTGCGTATATGAATGGTACATTGAAACTACATCTTTAGCATTATTTTTGTCAAAAGAAGGTAGAAAAATTTCCACCAAACGAAGCTGAAACAAGTAAAAATAACATTATCTGTTTTTTATATTTCATAGGTATGTTTTCTCCTTTATATTTCGAGACGGAAGGTCTATAAAACAAAAGTGTGTTTGTGCTGTAGCAAACTGAAATAAAATTCTCTCAGGATTTGTAGTTTTTTGTACGCATCAAAATTCAGCGAAATGACGAGAAAAGCATTCACATTTTTAAACAAAGGATTGTGTACATGTAATATGCAGGTAACGATCGTATATATTTTTCCTTGAAGTTACTTTAGTACCCAGGTTTTGTACGGCTCACAGAACACATGTACAAAGTTGGTAGATGGGATGGAACATGGAACACACATGATGTGATGATGTTTTTTTCTTATTGAAAAAAGTATGAGACTATGAGCACGGGTAATAATACTTGAGTTACCGGCAAAGGCAGTTGACTACTTTTTTTATACTGCAGCCTTTGGGCCTTAATCAAATAAATGGAATATTTCTGTTTTTCAAATCTACACTACAAAAATATCTATATTGTGCAAAATACATTCATTCATATCTAATATATCTCGTTAGATCTTTGTAGTAGACAAGAAATTATTTCAATCCGAGGTTTGTAACCCACTACGAGATTTTTTATTTGGAGGTCGATGCGATGGTATGACGTGGTCCAATAGCTGTACTGCATGAAAATAATGAGAATGGAGGGGGAAATTATATTAACTTTATATTTTCTTCTAAGAGATACAAGTCAAACATGAAAATGACCCATAATGCCTTTGCCTATCAGCGCTGAATTCCCAAAATTGGCATGCTTTGTTTTTTCTTCCACTACAAAATCGGTTCTTCAACACGCTAGTTTTAATGGTTTATGGCAAAATTGTATGTTACACGTATGATATGGGGCAGAGTAACTTGTGTGGTAGTACAAAAGTAAGCATTATTCGTGTGTGTGCTATTATTATGATAAATGATACTGATAGCATAGTAGCATATCCATATTACATGCAGAAATATATAACATTGCAAGTTTATGCTATTTTAAGAATATTACTATTACCGAATTTCCTGTGTGGCCAATGACAATGACAACCCACTTTCAGTGACACAAGGCACAATATTCTCTTCCTTAATGTATTCCTCTAGTGGTTGTTCTTGTTATAAGAACTGAATGAAGCATATCGTATGAATGAATCATGTATGGTACACAGAACATAACAATAGAATTTTGTGGTGGCTGTAAACACATTTCCTTCACTTGTTATCATAAGATACAATCATCATGAAAAATAAACATGCTACAGAAATGAATGGAATAATGTACATGCTTACCAGTTGGCACGCTCTGTGCATATTGACATTATCATCTAAGTTGGTATTTATTTACTAAAAGTTATATTTATCCAGGTGCATGTCAGTAACATGATAATGATATAATGTTATATGACGCAAGACGTTAACCACATTTCTTTCCATTATAGCAACCAGACAATCTCAATAACCGCTCCAACCAAACCAATATCATATATTGCGAGTCTATACATATTTTCTTCTTCTCTTAGTTAGCGACAAAGGGAATTTTATACGATGTACATGTCGGGCATTAGCAATAAGTGATGCAAAAAGTAAACTAGGCAATGAGTTCCTACGTATCTTCGCTTCACCCTTCCCTTTCATCATCTCATCTAACGGTTGTAGTAGAATTTTCTAAGCTTTTTGCCCCTGTTTGTGGTTCAGAAAGATCATAAGTACTCATACAATATGTGATGTGTGTGGTGCTGATAGCGTATTATATATTATTGAGAGAACAACACCAAGCATCATCAGCATCCTTTGTTTATCAGGAGAATATAAATATGTACTTATAAGGTAACGTTTACACTGAAAGTTCCGTTTTGTGGGTGCTGGTTCGTTTCGCTTGCTTGAATGCTTTTATGTGAAGTCTGTTTGTTTCCAATTTTTAGTTTTAGATCTGAACTGCTGATGGTAATAATGATGAAGAAGCTGCTTACATCTCGATAAGTAAGCAAAGGGTTTCAAAAGGCTGAACGTGACCTCCTCTCTTTTCTTGTGCTGAATAATATGTAAGAATAAGACACATGAATGAATGCGTGCTCATGGGACGTTTATAACTTTTATAAGCATATATACATAGTAATGTATCCATCTTCACGCCCTGTCCATGCATTATTCTTTCTCTTAAAATATATACAGAGCTTGTACATAAATATCGGCAAGCATAATGGTAAAAAGGATGTTTGAAGCAATAAAATATAATGACCTTTTATTTAAGTAGATTTCGTGGTTCTCCAGCAGCAGCAGCAGACTTGCTTTGCAATAACTTAATGACGAAGAAAGCTGCATTGCAGATGGACAGAGAACCAGAGAACTGATCAAGTGCGCTTAAGATTTTAAAATTATTTACAAAAAATCTTATATTTTCCTTTTTTCTAAGTCTCAGTTCAATTCTAATTAGCTTGTAACTAAAACTGAAGGTTTAGGTGGCTTATATTCGGAAATTTAAACGGAAATTACAAAACGAGATCGGATTCGATTGTTGGATGCTAAATGCATGAAATTTTTTACAATTATGCTGCGCTCAGTCTGAAATACAATATGCTTACTGTTGAATTGTTTTATTAATTCATAAAGGGTTTTTATATTTACATATTGCTACTTTAACATCGATTTTTCGCATGATAAGAATAATGTTTTTAAATATACAAATAAGACAAAAATGTGCAGTATTTTATGATTATCAATTTGTGCAACCTAAAACTACTTGAATACGAAACAAGCTGACGTCAAAAATCGATAATTGAAAGCAACTACAATATCCCACAATTTTTTACTTGAATTTCAAGATAGGGCTTTAGGGAGAGCACACAAATTTGGCATGTGGCATATTATCTTTTGCTTTCTTTTGCCCAAGTGTATAATATTTATTATTTTATGCTCACTTTTCCAGCACTATTGCCAAAAGTGAGAAATTGAATTTTTATTTGTAAAAGTTTTCCTTACCAAAGTTCCCTGATCACCAGTGCATGCTACGATATAATAATATGTCTAAAAAGTGTACATATCTCTAGACATTACGTATTGTATGAAGTGAATAGAAATACACACATGCATTCGAGACAAATTCGATAGTTATCTTCAAAGTTTTTTTATGCATAAAAATTCTTTCCTAACTACAGTTTGATGACAGCTCTAAGAAAACCCTGCAATTTTTCATGGTATAAAAACGCAACATAATCCAACGATATAACTGAACCAACCAACTTATTTAATGTATTATCATATGAATAACACCATCTTGAACGCAAGTTATTGATGACTCCCTGTCAACTGCTCGTCCCTTTTATTGGATGATCGTCATAATAAAAATCAACTAAACTGAAGAGCCAAAAACACCAACACGGACGTCTTTCTAGTTGAAAAAGTTTTTTTTCATGAAGATGGATCCACCACCACCAATTTGACTGACTGCCGTAAGTTTTGCCGAGATAGTCTCGCTGTTGTGGTATGGGTATACTTGTGTAAAACGATTTTCCCCGTAGTGCCATCATTCTCAAGAGAGTAACTTCTCCGAACTAGGTGTGAATACCATCTCAGGATCCCTATAAAAACAGATTTCACACAAAAATATCCTCAGAACTCAGGTAAACCTGTCAACAACTTCATTTTTCTGACGTTTTGAAAAATTACATCAAGAAATCTTCTTGGGGAGATATTTTGATGCATATTTTTGCAAAATGTATGTGTATGTTTTTTAATATTGCTTAATGTAATGGTGCTATTTTTCTTACTGTAAAGTCACTCCAATCCTGTTAGTATACACGGGAAGATTCTTGAGAATTTCGTGGTAATAGCTAGTACGAAAGAGTCCAGCAACATTGCGAAGATCAAGATTTGTCTCTTCTGCATCATATGAATGAGGACCTGCTGGGAAAAGACTGAGCCTTTTTCCTTTCTTCCCATTTTCAATCTGGGAATCTATATAGTCATCTCTCACTTTGTAGTAAAGTTTCTCGTATGATGGGAGAATAAGAAATTCCTTGTAATCCAACAGTCTACATGTTTCATAACAAATATGAACGATATGTGTGGCCTCGTAGAGGATTGTTCTGGTGACACATGCTCCAAGTGTTAACAAATCCATGTCATCAAGGAAAATTTTGTCCGTTTCAAAGAACTCATGGATCTCCTCTGCATTCCATTCAATGGGGGCTAACTTTTTTACTAGAATCTCTTCCATGACATCAACTCCATCTTCGTACGCCATAATCCCACTGAAATGGGTTGGAGGTTGGCGGTTATTTGTTGGTGGAGCTGCTTGTTTACGTAAGTTGGGTGTTAATGTATCTTGACGAGAGAGCCCTTGTAAGTCCGTGTTAATTTTTTGAATGTTGTCTCTCACGGATTCAAACACGAGCCTCATGAAATTCAATAGGTCCTTTAAAAAAGGAACTTTTTTATCCACAGGAAGAGGGTCAAAGCCTAACCATAGGCTATCAGGGTCGGTGTATTTAGTAATGTACAATATCCTCGATGAAACCTGGCGTCTATTACTCCATGTCAATAGATTAGCGTAAGGATCAAGCCCTTTGAAATTTCGCATTTCATAAATTTCTCCTTGTGTCCGCCTATATTTCATGTGAGCATTAGCCATGTTTACATGTTCTGAATCAGATTTGGACTTTGTGGAAAAGGCATTGGTTTGTTTTGCAAACATATCCTCTGTTTTCTTGTTAAGTCTTTCTATAACTCCTATTGTTAGAAGTAATTCATGCCATGTTTGCAAACTTAGATTGACCAACAACTGAAGTTCCCCGGCAAGCTCTGTCATATCGGAATTTGCTTTGGGTATATATTCAAACTGTTCCACATCAGGATCGTCAGTCATCTGCTGTAATGCATATGTTACCATCCAAATACAACTGCCAATTATAGTTTTTCCCCGTGTCATTTTTGCTTCAGGCTCTGTCAAGTCATCTTCCGAGTATTTTGTGAAAGTCAAGTCAAAAATAATGGTTTTAAAATGGCCAATGCACTGTTGCAAAATAGATAAAGTTCTATACGTCTTTTCATAAAAGTCTTTCAATATCTGACTCTTCACTTGCTGCTGTGCACGCAGCTTTTGCTTCTTACTACTTGTAGAGCTTCTTTTGGACGATTTACTTGTTTTACTCGTTTTACTTCCAGTATACGACCGTATGCTGGTTCCCGACGGAGTCTTCACTACGACCGAAGACGTTGAAGTTCCAGCTCCTCCATATTTTAAATTTATTGTATACTCTCTAGCAATTTCAAGCAAGTAAGTGTAGTCATGTTCCGTTCGAGCTGTTAGTCTACGTTTTAAAGATGGAAATCATCATTACTTTTTATGGCACATGTTGCTGATTAAACAAACGACTGTAATTATACATATTTTTATCTACGTACGGTTTTAAATTTGAAAGGCCCACGTCATTCACTCGGTTCAAACTTTTACAAAATGTAGTGACAAGGCGCAAAAGTTTGGAAATGCAGTCAGCAGTAAATCCAGAGCTATAGGATTCTCTTTTTGCTAACAAGTTGAGTTCCGGAGCTCTGTCCATTGGCTTATCAGGCCATTGTAAAGATATTATATCATCACGTTTTCTGTCTGAAACAACGCTGCTTCTCGGACTTGTAGATGGGGAACCGCGGGTGGATGAGGTATTGGACCCAGTATTTCGAAAGCGATTAAAGTTACCAGTCGATGTTTGTGAATTGAATGATCCCGTCGAGCCCCTTATTCTTTTGTTTGCAGCACCTGAATCTGCACTGGCTCTTTGTATATGGATTTGCGGTGAAAGCATTGTTATAAAAAGTGATACATACAGGGAGCCGGGATTTGTAAAGAAAAGAAACTTGATGTCAGGCATGCATAACACATTAACACTTTTTGGTGAATCCCATCTAAAGTTTTTGAACATAGGCGAAGAGAGATGGGGGATTTGAATAGGACACAAAGCTATTGTATGAGAAAGTAGAGATGGATTTCTACGGCAATCATACAACAAAGGATAACGTATTAGATAAATAGAAAAGCTGAACACCTCACTTCACAAAATCTGTTGGAAACAGACAGCGTGAACAAGTCTCGCTCGGGCTATTGATTCGGTGGCCATTTCCACTACGCAAGAATCTCTAAATGGAGAAAAACGAAATTCCTTATCGAAAACCATATTTTTCCAGTTAGAATTATATGCTCGACTGACATCATTATGATGAAGAATGAGATCGTGAAGGTATTTTTCAAAAGCTTGGCGTGACCACTGAATTTATTATGCATTCACCATTTGCCAGTTGACTACTTAGTATGCCATGCACATTCACAGCAAAAAAATAGGGCCCAGTGAAATTTCATATGGTTGACGGTGTAGTATATTATGCATTTTTCTGGAGTAAAATTTCTAAAGATGTTCTCTTTGTTCTTTGTCCTCTTGTCTTTATATGCATACACCCAAATACATTTGATGACATGAATTTCTAAGTAGTGTGCAGCTCTTTTGAAGCTTTCGTTACTTAGTTCAAGTGAACAAAATGAACGTCCAACGTCAGCATGTCATTAGGTCAGCAGGTCAGAGATATATATATATATATCCTAATAATTTTCCTCGTGCTTAGCCTCTCCATAAATTAATTCAGACTGCATTCATTTTACGAGCTACACGAGAAAATGTAAAGAGAAAATATTAGAATAATGACTGGTGCATGGTTAATTTTGGTGCTCTCTCAACAACAAAAGTGCTACTCGTTATACAGCTCTTATGCGACATTAAAGAAATTCAACGAAGAGACTTTCTCCACTTTACTAGCTTTCACTTCCATGTTGTGTCCTCTTCAGATACTTTTAAAGTACACATGACTAACATCCCAGAACACGTTGAGAATACGAGCAAAGCATATTTCTCAAATAGAAAGTAGTCTAAATAGAAAGTAGTCTTGATAGAAAAACCAAAATACTAAAAATACAGGATAAGCAAAACAAAATTCTACGACATCAGCACTTGGGCTGATACAACTCAACAACCAAACTAGCAAAACTTACGTAAATCTAGTAAAACACATTTTGTTTGCGGTGCTGTTGTACAATGTTGTCTATATATGAAGTGTGCATCACGCACTAGTGGGCTGCTATGTGAATTTTCTCAGTTCGCTTCCTTCTTTTACTTGTCAGTTGTACAGCGTCGTTCTTGCTGCGATCACATAGAACCCAATCATCAAGAGGATAAGTGTAATCATTGTGAGCGGGTTGTAGGCTTTCAAAGATTCTTTGAGTAAAAATGGAAATAACTTAGTTTACATGGCTGTTAGACCGAAGTTCTTGAAAGGTTATATAATATTATACAGATAGAACATATTGTGATATAACTTTCATTTCGACTCGCAACTTAATTATAAGTTGATTCTTTTGATCTATACGTAGTTTTATACAGTTTCAGCAGATAAAAAGACAAAATAGATCAATTTAACTACGAACTAGTTGAATAGTTAGTTTTGCATTCCTATTTATTAGTTATAATTTGCTTGGAACAATTTTAAGTTTTTTTATTCCAAGTGAATCCTACATGTGCTTAGTTCACCCCATACTGTTCCACTATTCGTTCTTTGAGTTTTCTTCTTTTCGTAATAAATTTTCACTTACGTTGTATACAGATATCATCATTATTCCACGATCATAGTCATTAAATAGTGGTCTCAAATCTATCTGCTGACTTGTCAACCCTCATTACTAGAAGAAACGTGAAAAATCATCGCAGCAGCAGTATATCTCATCATTATACCATTACGATTAGCCACAATGATAGTGTACTCTAGTAATTACGATAAAACTACTCCCAAATCTACTTCTAACAGTCCTTTACTGTTGCTTGCGTGTGTTAGTTGTGCTTCTTACGCTTCCATTCAACTGATTGTGTGAGTGAGCAACAGCAACCACGGCAAAACTCTTAAAACCCTTTGTCACGAAACGTGGTAGAAGAACCAACTCTGGAGACATTTCACTTTATCGCCTTATTAGACTATTGACTGTATTTTCAATAAGTATATAAACTGTGCACTGTTGGCTAGTAGCATTTATAGCTCTATAACTTCACGTGACATTCCTTGTATCGTGTGACTATTTTCCCTGTAAAAAAGGATATAAAAACCATCTAATTGCCAATATTAGTCATCTGAATTGTGCTTTAGCTATTGGAAGGCTAGTTAGCTGACATGTTAACACACAATAAAATGAGAAACTAAGAAAGTTAGAGAAATTTTATGGTGTTATCATTAATGGGAACACACAAAAACGGAACAGAAAAAAAGTGAGCTCATTTTTTTCATTTCAATAATACAACGATAGAAGGACGGTGATTACAAGTTACAACTACATGAGCACTAATCGCATAATATATATTTATCATTGTTACAATCTAATAGCTCAACCGAGGGCACAATACAAGAAAAAATGGATTGGAATCACGCTATTTAGAAAAAATGTGGAAGGAAAAAAGGATTATAATTCGTAAATTGATCTGGTCATGAGTAGCCTCCACACGAATATGGGAATACAAAGAGAGATAATACATACGAACGTGTTTTATTCCTTGAGAGTAAGTACTACATCTATATTTTATCAGGTTACTCTGTAAATATAGCTGTTTCCCCAACAAGGCTGCAAATGTAACACTTTTTTCTAAAACTACCGAATGTTGTGCATAAGTGCACAGCGGGAGGATATTTTTTGCTACCCTGCTGAATTATAAATGTTCTCCGGAAAGTATATGTCATTCCTTCGTATTTTGGGCTATTGCAAATAATTTCAACAAAAAACTTATATATGTGCGTGTGTTGACTATTCGCTCGTTTTAGAGAAAAATATTAAAGTAAATGTAATATCAAATCGCAGTTGATAGTAAACTGTAATTCCTAATATCTGTACAGAACATTCGTGAGCTGAGTTGTTAAATCGAAAAAAACTAAGACAAGCATGCATTCACTTCGTTATGACTGGATGTTTTTTAAAAGTCAAAGTTGGAAGAGAACATACAGATGAAAAATTGTTCATATGATGTACTTAATACTTTGTATGTAAATCTGATACAGATAAAACCCATTTGAGCAGCGAGTGAAAACTTGAGATATGCCTTTATTCAGGCTTACTAGTATCTGGTGATATTATATAACATTCAAATCTTCTTTCACTTCTGTTATGAATTATGATTATGCTGATGATGGCTGTTACCCATATTTGTCGTATTATGACAAGCGACACGGCAGCTAACGCGGTATAATTCTTTCAAATCGTGGAAATGTTGACTGTAGGAACTGTAGGTGATGTATTACATAAATGACAAGATACAGCAGCAGCCTCGTGTGTCGTTCATGACTTGAGCGAATTCATCGTAAATTTAAATTACAAATTCATTTCGAATTCAGGATCAAGAGAAAAAGAACAGCATACTGCATTGCAAACGGATTTTGACGAAACAGTGATGCATGTGTTTGCAAGTTTCTTCTATTCAGACATATTTTTACTCGTGTTCGTAGGTTTATATAATGCTAGGAATTTTGAAATACTCAGAACATAATGCAGGTTTTATATGAGAATTGGGTGAAGTACATCATTCAAATAACCATTCGTTTACAATTAGCTCATCAGTGAAGTGGTAACAGAACAGATTATAGTTTGCATTGGTAATACTACACAAGATAATTTAGAGATTATTCAGTAAGTATTTAAAAGCCGCAGTTTAGGAATTTACACAAGTGGCCTATTCGTCTGATACTTTCAAAAGTAGCAGTACAGCAACTGAACTGAATTTATCAAATATGATTTTCAAAAAGTTTTCTATTACATTTTGTATAAGTTAGGGTAACTAAAGTAGGATTAGTTCCCATTAAAACTGCACCTGTTCGAAACGATTCACAGTAATGCAGTCAATAGATTTTGTTTCAGCCTTATTTTTTGAGCCTTGAAAACTCTGTAAAACATGTTCGACCGTTGAATCGACCAACATAACTTTACTCATATTGATGGATTTTAATTATTCAGGTGGTCGGAGTCGGAAGTTGTGTTGGTTGTTTCTAAATCTAATTTGGAAATGTCGAAGAAATTTATAAAAAAAAAGTTGATGAGTTTATCTCAGGAATGCACTGGATGGTGGTTGAGAAAGAAAAAAACTTTTCTTTTTTGTTTCACTTTTAAGACTAAAAGAAAATGGGAAAGATAAAGAGAGGTGGGGAGACTCACTAAGCATGCATATTATGCCATTCTAAAACCACACCAAATATATATGCATTATATTCTTTTTAAAATTACAAAGGAAGGAAGTACTAACTTGAAATTGAAGAAAATATAGTTTCCTTTAAAAAATAAAAATATTAGATTATATGTGTTTCATGCACAGCAATATATTTATGGAGCTTTCTGCGTCGGGGTGTCCTGCTGTACGTTGTCAGTTTTGTAGCACAATAGATTTGTAAGTCTCTTAGAATGGGGCAAATTATACTTGTCTTTTGTGAATTCATGCGGTGTTCTTGCATACTCTGAATGAATCACATCTTTTGAATGCAATATCTAGTTTTATAAGCATAACTTTTATAATAATTTACGAATATTACATCGTTATACATTTTTCAGAATTCAGAATATCATTAGTATATATATGTTCTTGAAAAAGTGACGTTCTTGCTATGCTTCCCTCGGTCTAAGATTTTACCCTTGGGGAAATAAGAGTCAAAAACAAGGATTCTAGTCTTTTACGCCCGGTTGGCAATGGCACGGATCAAACAGGGATGCTAATAATGCACAAAAATGTTGTTAAGAAATTGCTTTGAAATGTAATATTATGTAATTCTGCATTTGACATTTTGTGGCCGATAACAAAAGTCCAACACTTGTGACTTCCTACATACGTGTACAATGTATGAAAGTTATAGTTATTTGAGCGTGTAGTTTCCTAACTTCCAATCCAACATACTCTTAAAATGTTTGCTGTTTTTTACTTTCCTCTTCACACGCTTCCAAATGTGCACAAAAACAGGCATCTGTGTTCTACAACATAATACATTATCATAATTCTACAAAACAATATGCTCAGCAAAAAACGGAAGCAGGGATTGCGGATTGTGGGTGATCATGATCATTTTACATTGCATGCACAATTTCATTTTGTAGTAAAACTCTTAAGAGAGATTTTTATTATATTATCTGGTTCATTTTGATATATATCTTTCGAAATTGCTTTAACCGTGCCAAATAGGCATGAATCCCTTTTTCCATTTCTTTGTCGTTTCTCCTTATTAGCGTAAACGATTGGAATATCAAGAAAGCAATATTACAGAAGCAAGTGATTATTGTGTATCACAAAGGAAAAAGCGTTTTTCACAAGAAATAAAATCTCGAGAGAGATTTTCACTACAAAATGGCAAAGTCTCAGCTTTGCTTTGTAAAAGATGAAAGAAAACGGAGAGATACATAACGAAACTAAATAATGAATGTTGCATTAACTATGTATTATCCGTTTCTATATTTTGCGTAAGAATAGAATTAATGCAAAATATCTTTTCATATCTTTCACGCATAATATATTGTGGTGAAAATGTACTATACAATATGCACGTAGCTGTAGGTAAGCTCGCGTTGGTGGTGTGGTGACTTTCCACTTTTTGATGATGACGATGATAAATATACCACAAAAGAGAAAATACAAAGGAAGATTAGAAAAGAACTGCTTTGAATGAATGCTAGACGTTATGTATATGAACTTTTGCAGTGTATAAGTAGTGTATGTTGTATGATTATATGGAAACTTTTAAAACCTTGCCTTGTTCGTTAGCAGAAAAAATGTTTACTGTAGCCAAAGGCATTAGTAGTTTTGACATTATTTATAGTAAGTATGTATAATACACCAAATCCACTTTTTTATTCTTTCAGTGACTACGTCTCAAAATTGAAATATACGACAATGAACACTATGAAATGCACTTAACCCATCCCAGCTTTGATAGTTTATCCGCACAACCTTTTTTTCCGGTAGTATGTAAAATGTAAATATTTACCTACCATTTCAATGGAATTATCCTTATTTTCAGTTCAAGCACAGCTACATTTTTGTAATACTGTATAACTGTAGCCAGTAAAATGCAAGTGGCAAAGCAAGAGTATGTAGTTTTACACTGCCAACATTCAAAAGGAATTTAAAAAAAACTAATTCTTTCAGATAAATAATATAACTCATGTCAATCTGTAAACAATTTGCGATTATTATCATGCGAAGAGATTTGGTAAAAGGAATTGCTAGTAAAACTTGTTTGATAAATGAATTAAAGTCACAGGACAGTTGCCTTTGACTAATCAAGGTCCTTGTTATGAAGCTTCCGTCAACATCATCATGATCTCAATACTGAGTACTGTCTCGTTTCAAAAATGGTAACAATATAATAGCTGGTTGTGGCATAATACTTGTTACAAGTGATTCAGCATATTAATTACATAAAGCCTTTTCTCAAGGTAATTACTGTAAAAACCCAGACATTCGTGCTTTCAGACGTATTTATTTACTTTTAGTGACTTTTCAAACGAATGAATGAAATTTTAAAGTAAAAAACTTTGCAGAAGTGGGATTCCAGCACCAGCAGTCGTACTCAAACGTATGCCATGCAGATGGATGTTTTCTTCAAGAGTGTAATTCTTGGACTTTGAAGTTGGAACACACCACTTCACGCCATAAGATATGTGACGTTTTTACTCATTATATATACTATACACACAGCACGAAAAATCGTCATCCATATTGCATGCCATAATGCCATCCCTTTGAAAATGAGTAAAAGGGACTATGACGTACTATTTCCTGTTCTTCAAGTTATGCAAATGTCAAAATGCATAAAAAGTAATCTTGTTTTATTTCTTGTTCTATTATTATCATTTTCAGTACTGTTGTTTCTCACAGTTTTGTTCCATTTCGAGCAAGATATATTCCACTCACTTTAGCCTATTTATTTCTTAAATATCTCATGCATATCTGAATGTTTTCATGCATACCAACATTGATCATGTAACATTATCATCAAGTGCGTGAACTCGTTTGTTTTTTGAGTGTCGGATTCATGGCATAAATATCCACGAAATACTAAAACGTAAACTGGATCAGATCACTACACAATACTTGACGTCATAGCACATGCTTAATAATTTCAAAGAAGCGATCATCATAACAATTTACTCATGCAATTTTTCTTCAAATACAGCCTTTTCAGATTTTGTGTAGGTTTTTAAACGATGTGTTTTCTTTGCTAAATTCTTCTTAAATCTGAAGGAGAACTTTGAAATAAACAAAGATGTACGCGTTTGATTTTCTACTGAAACTCATACATTAATAATTATAGATGAAAAAGTCTCGATAATATACCTATTTTTATTCTTATATTCGCTTTATGCTTGTATTTCTTTTTAGCATGCGTTAATTTTATAACTTGTAAAGTTAATTAATTATAGTCTTTTGACTTCATTAAAACTATGAAATTAACACGTAATTGATATTTTATTGTATCTAGTGAAAAAGTTCAATATATACTCAAATACGAGAAGAGACATCAACTTACGTTAAACGTTAGTGATGCTTACCGAATAAAATGGCCGTTGTGTTTCTCACGATACCCCGCTGATTTCTTATCTATCATGT
Organism: Entomobrya multifasciata; assembly: GCA_034693345.1. Taxonomy (NCBI): domain Eukaryota; kingdom Metazoa; phylum Arthropoda; class Collembola; order Entomobryomorpha; family Entomobryidae; genus Entomobrya; species Entomobrya multifasciata. The sequence continues at coordinate 19,948 of JAQFXM010002840.1, forward strand.
ACTCTTTTGGGATCAAATACCTATTCTAAACAAACCAAGTCATGAATAGATGAAGTACTAAAACCAGTACACTAAAATCAAATCTAAACTAAAAAATTAATCACCATTAATTATGGTCGCATATCGATAATTGCTTGTTACAAATGCTTTATATATAGAATTTAATTATTATAATTCAAGCCCGTAATAAATCTCGTAATGATTTCATGCACATCGTATTTTATTTCTAACAAAGAAACAGTAGAATGATGATCGTACTCATAAGATTATTTATTATTCCATCACGTGTAAAGCCGTACAGAGACGGGCTCACGAGTGAGCTTTTGTAATATTACGTTTTCGCTCGTTTTTACAAAATGTCTCAGAATACCGAATACAGAAATTATCATTTTATGCCTCTGTTTGGGATTCTATTTTATACGTTTCTCAAAAAATGAATGCTGTTTCAAAATGTATAACTCCTTTTCTTTGAAAGGAATTCATTCGCGAAGCTCATGAGAAAAATGGCACATATGGTCATGTATTAACATCTTTCTTCTTGAAGTATCTTTCAGCTATTTCCAAAAGGGTCTTCAATGACTTCAGGCAAAAATACACCTTGTGCTTTTAACACTTCAAAGCATCTTTCTTTGCCCGAGAAGTCAGGCTGAAATATTAGATAAAACAAAAATTGTTGACAATGTATTGATATCAAAGAATTTGAAACATGTAGGAAACTTTTTCAATTTTACACTTTAAGGTTATCATTATTTGCACTTATGTATTGATTATTTCGCTCGATGTTCTAGTTTAAGTGTAACGTGCAGAAAAGTACGACCTAACGCCAAAAAAAATGTATCCATGAATTGAATATCCATAGACATGCTTAGTACGCCATCCAGAATTGTCTCTTTTTGCTAAATGTTTAGTTTCCACTTTTAATGAAAAGATAATGACAGCGCATAAGTTCCTTCCAATAACTTTTCCTGAAACGAAAACCAATATTTTCATCTAATATTGTCACTGCAAAGACTTTAAAAACTAAATTTACTTAACGTGCAGAAGGATGAATAGCACTGTGATCTGAAACGTTTACATACTCACATGAAATGGGGTCACAATTACAAAGGTTATATTTTTAAAATACATAGAGTAATAAAACTTTACTTAGGTAGATAGTATTATAGATGTATTTTTTGCGACAGGCAAAAGTATTTGTGTAGATTCTACAAGTATTCTCATTGTGTAATCAAAGAACGTAATGAGTATCTGCAACAGCAACAGTGCAACGTAATCACAGGGAATAAGAAGCTTTCATGTGGATAACAGAGATAATATTTTCACAGATGAAGTGATTATTGTGCCATTGTCTTTCTTATCCAGAAAAATACACATTACATACCCCTTGTAGGCTGTGTTATGCGGATATGAAAGATGATTTGCAAAAGATAATGGCAAATTGGATTACGAAAATCGCATCACTTTCCTACTATAGTCATATTATTATTACGGCGACATTGCTATTGCATTGCTTCAATCCTGTACCTATTCTTCTTGTTTCTAACTAGGGAACATCGGAACGTGTTTTTCTCAGATCACCTTCATATTTTCAAGAAATACTACTCATACCTAGATAAGACTTTGTGTAAAGTGTCGACTCTCCATGGGCATTTGTTCGGAAAATATTCGCAAAACATGGTTCTTTAATGTACAGTAAAGGCTGCTTCTAGCGTACTTGGCGAGTCCGAAATAGCAGTAAAAAATGATGAAAAGTCCCGAAATCTATATTTTTGTTAATAAGTATCATTTCTACTTCATTTTGTTTAATTTTTGTATTTTGAAAATGAAAAGCTGGATTTCGTGACATTTCACTGATTTTTTCTACCTTTTCGGGCTCCCGAAGTACGCTAGAAGCAGCCTTTACTGTACATTAAAGAACCATGTTTTGCAAATATTTTCCGAACAACTGCCCATGGAGAGTCGACACTTTACACAAAGTCTTATATAGATAAGAGCAGTATTTCATGAAAACATGAAGGTGATCTGAGAAAAACATGTTCCGATGTTCCCTCGTGAGTGCAATGAACACCGAAGATAGCACGCAAATACAACATAAATACTTGTACTGGAGTTTTGTCGAAACAAAAAAAAATATTTAAAAATCACCAACAATTTAAGGGAAAAACGTTGAAATTTTGCATTAAATTAATAAATTCTAACACGTCTGAATTGTATTGAAGATGAAGATCGATTTGATAATTTATAATTTATTTTTTTGAGATTTTTAAACGACTGTGTTCGCATTTTGGTTTACATTTCCAAAAAAAGCAATGCATTAAATTAGCCGAGTACAGTAAAAAGCACATGATTTGCTTTTTGTTTGTAGAATTTAAGTTTCAGAACGAGTAATTTCTCTTGCATTTAATTTCACCGTAATTAACTGTATACTCGAACTGATTAGTTAAAAAAGTTAGGATAAATTTACAAATACAATCAAGGTTAAAAGTTACATAAACTCCTAACATTTGTAAGTACTTTAAATAGATTTGAAATTAAAATATTAGTGTACAAGTTACTGATTGATGTGATGTCCTTCAATTAAATGTATTTAAACCAGTTAGCTTAATTTTTTTTACCTAATCATTAATTATCTTTTAACTGTTTCCATTTTCAGGAACCGTGAAATCATGGAACCTCAACCGTCTACTTCCGCAGGTACCGCAAAAGATGCTGCTCATTCTGGTGAGGGTGGTCCACCAACGGCTGCTCATGAAAATCAAGATGCAGTGGAGGTAGCCTCCACTTCCGGTTCTCTTTCTCCTCCACCTGTCCAACAAGAGCAGCCGAAAGAACAGCTGTTCCCATATTTTCGAGTGTCAATGAAACAAATCCA
>JAQFXM010002841.1:0-22812 GCA_034693345.1 Entomobrya multifasciata
TAGCTACGATATTATTTCGAGGCATTTGAGTAAGGCCACAGCTTGATGCAGCATCTTTTATCGAGTTTGCAAGCATCCTGAACTGATCTTCTACAGAGTCATTGGGATCAGGTGTAGGTAGCTTGTGCATTGCTGTTTTGAACGCAGCTGCTTTATCTGGATTCCAACGGACTATGGTTTTCCCCTTGTCATCAGAGGAGATTGCATGCTTCTGTGAAGGGAACAACGACAGAGAGATTTTTATGGGCTGATGATCAGATGCCGCAGTGTTTTCGACTTTGAAGTCTGTAATTTTTAATGCAGTTTTAGGGTCAACTATGACGTAGTCCACTACGCTGCTGCCATTTCTATTTATAAAGGTTGGGTCTCCCGTTGGATCAGAGAGTGATCTCCCGTTACAAATGATCATGCTGTTGATTTCTAGGAGCCCTAGTAGTGTTTTTCCCCTTTGCGAGAGTTCTCTGTCCGTTGAGGTTCTGTTGGGGGCCAGATTTAGATTTAAGTCTCGGGGGATCTCTTGGCTGTTGGCAGTTCTCGCGTTGAAGTCACCTCCTAGGATTATGTCCTCATTAAGTTGTAAAGAGTCTATATGACTCAGTATGTCTTCTAAGATCTTGTCGTGGGTAAGCCCAGGAGGGATATAAATGGCTGCTATAATTATCTTCTGATTGCTTTGTTTGTGGCGGAGTCGAGCCACTATACAGTGTTCTAGAACGTAAGTATTCCTGTATAGTAGTAAGATACCACCGCTGCATCTCCCTCTTGTCTTAGTACGACAGCTTGGGCTATTTACATAGTCATATCCTTGTAGATATTTTGGTAATTTAATGATATGATTTTCTTGCCACGTTTCTGTGATTCCTAGTATGTCTGCTTTTAGAATCACTTCTTTATTTTCTATGCCCATATTAAAAATGTTATTCCATCCATGAATATTCCAAAATGTTATGTCAGTAATCTTAAAATTTGCTCTGTTATTTTTATGAGTGTTGGAAGAGTTTGTGTGTGAGCTGGCCAGATTGCTATTGATCGTCCATACGATCTATGTTGGATTCGTCCAAGACGATTTCTGAGTGATAGCAGAAAACTCCATCTGTCTTGATACCATTAAATTGGTATTCGTACGGAATGTTCTTGCGATAGAGTTCACCAGCCTTCTTCCGTATCTTTTTTCCTATTTCCCGTAACTGGGCTTCCATTGCTATAATTATATCACCAGAAATTCATCCTTCATTAATTTATTTTTCCTTACTTTCTTTGAGTTTCCCTTTTCCAAATTTGTTTCCCCCGAGAATTTTCCCAGAAAAGCACTCCGACGGACACGTCACCTGAATCGGTGCAAATGGAACAGTAATATGCTCCGCTGACCGTCAACTTGTGAACCACCAACGAATGGACGAAGGAATGAACACCAATATCAAGCCGTTTGGGCTCTTCCACTGAAGTCCAACTCTCCTTCTCAGTTGATTCAGATACACAATTCTTCCTTCTGCATCACCTTTTTTCCAGCAAAGCCTCCACATTTCTGTAAACAAATTGTATGAAAACATTTTAATTTTTTGATTGATTCTGATAATAATAATACTTGTATATTTTCTGGTTTAGTACTGGTTACCTACCGTTTTGCGTTAAATACTTTCGGTACTTCTCTCGTCATTGGTGAAATACCCACCTCCAGATTGAAGGCACAAATTCCCGTAGTTGTCAGTTGACACACTAAGTATAAGATGGGTAACAACATGGTTGCACAACAATCTTTAATAATTAACTCGTTTGATAGTTTTTAAGGAATGATATTTTCTGTTCAAATTTTGAATCATTTTATACCTCTTTATTTCTCGTTAACCTGAAAGTGGTTTATGTGATAATCAGGTTCTGATCAAACTCATTTCAAACGAACTCTTGCTTTAAATGTATTGAAGAGCGTACACCCATTTCACGCAAAGTGTTGTAGTAGAAGACACTCACTTTGATATCTCTAAAAACACAACAGTTTTTCGACAAATTCCAGCTAAGGAACTTGTGCTATATCAAGTTCAGTCAATCAGTAGTAACTGCTTACCTTAGTTAAATTAGGCATCACGCCTCTAGTAACCAGACTCACTTTTATAACTTTAGAACAACGTCCATGGCATTTTAATGCCGAAAGGGAGAAAAACTAAATTGAGCACTTAAACTCATTTATCTACTTGCATATTTTTCACTGTGTAGATGATGATGATGATGATGATAACGATTCGTTTTAGGACATTTAAGGAATTCATTCCATGAGTTTTGTTCAAGTAGTGACTAATCAGAAATTTCAGCTGCTTGTTTTTTTCAAGATAATTTAATTGTCTTGGTAAAAAAGTTGAACTTTTGAAAATAAAACATCATAAACCTTAATTGTTCTTTCAATAACAAGTAAATCGTTTTCCCCCACTCCTAAAGACCACGTAAAATTACATTTGTTTAACAAGTACATCACGTTTATTTGTAACTATGCTCTTTTGTGAGCAGATACATCGTCATTACTAGCCCATCCACTGCAACCAGCACTTTTCGTGTGTTAGTAAATCTTTGTTCTTTTAAGAATAAGTATTCCTTTTGCCCATGCGAACTTATTCAGGTCAAAGATTTCCAGCATGATGGGAGCAGCAGCGTTACCTAGACACAATAATTGTCCAGGCTTTTACTGTGTGGAGCTACAACAAGATGAAGGATAACCCTGCGATGGTACACATTACCTATCGTCCTTTTACAGTTAAACTATCACCCGAACCTCTCGTCATTTCAACCGACCTCCGAACCTCCACCGACAAATTCGAGACTAAGAAGGGAAAAATCACCTATGCAGACTACTAACGGGAGAGTTACCAATTTCAGGTCAAGGATATGCAACAGCCGATGTCGGTGAGTAAACTTGAGATGCGGGACGTTCGAAGAGGGCAAACGGGAAGTATCTGGTTCCGGAACTTTGGTACCCTTGTGGCCCGACCCTGGCCGGCCTGGTTGTCGAAGCCAAGCCAGTAGAATTGGACGGAAGGTACTCGAACTCGGAGGAAATTGTGATGTGGAACAATGCAAGAAGACTGATGATAAAGCAGAATGTACGAATGCGTACAGGGGAAGTAAGTGTTTTAAATTATGAATTTTATGGAATGGGATAGTCTGAGATACATCATCAGCAAGCCAGAAATGTAAGTCGTAAGTCACGTTTCCTAGGAAACGACAACTTTGTTATTATTCTTTCTCATTTACGGTAGTTTGTTACATCAATCAAAACATCTTTTTAGAGTCCCAATAGGCAAGAGTTCTTTAGACGTTTTTTTAGAGTTCACAACACAACTTGCTGCAGTTTAAATAGGTATGTATAAGGCTATATTTACACTAAAATTACAAAAATTAAAAACACACAGATGTTACTGCGGATTAGATATAAAATCATGTTTTGAAAGGACAAACCTTCTTCATAATTTTCCAAACCAAGCATTCTTTTAAATGTATTTACATATAGCAGTTCGCTTTGACAACAGCACATAAATAAGTAATTTTCACTGTTCTCCTTGATCTTACTGGACCCATTACTGGTATGTATTGAATTGTTTTCCTGAACTTATTAGCCGTTTAGCAATTACTGAATTGATCAACTTATTATTTAATTTTTACTTAGGCGAAGCCGCTATTTATATATGAAGCAAAGTTTAAATTTTGCCGGTCCAAATAAATGTAACTATTTTGAATTTGCCCATAAGATGGCTCCTGAGAAATTCAAGTGTGAACATTGTTAAAAAGTGTATCACTGGAAGAAATCGTTAGTTGCACATGCTATCTATGCTATTCAAGTTTATCAAGTTTATCTTGGGACACACCAGTGCATATTTTGCAACAAGCTTTTTGCAAGAACTCAGCACCTTTTTTGTCACTGCCATGGACATATAAATGAGAAACTTTACTCGTGCGAATCTTCTTTCAAATGTAGTTTATGCAACAAATTCCTGGGATCCGCTTCGGCTCTCAAAAGTCATGTTCAAGCTCATACTGGAGAAAAGGCATATCGCTGTCAGTTTTGCCCCAAAACATTTTCACAGAAGTCGTATCTGCGGCGGCATGAGAATATCCATAATGGCATCAAACAACATAAATGTGCAACTTGCGATAAAAGGTTTTCAAGTACGTCTAATTTAATTAGGCACCTGGTAGTTCATACCAAATTAAAAGCCTACTCATGTGAATTGTGCTCGAAATCGTTTGCACAACCAGGAAATTTAAAACAGCACATCAAGATGGTTCGTCAACAAATGAAGGAGCACAAATGTAATTTGTGTGGAAAAGCATTTTCTGCCAAGTTGACTTTGGAATGCCATGTGAGAGTCCATACCGGAGAAAAGCCATACAAGTGTATGAACTGTCCTGGCACTTTTGCTGGTTCAAGCCATTTAATTACACACTTAAAAATCCACAAGTAATTTAGATTTGTGATGTGACAATAAATTTTACCAATCGACATCATGATTGCAGTGTGGCTAATTAATTGTGTGAGCAGTACTCGCAGCTGATATACCAATGAGGAGATCTGCGGATAAATTGTTTATTGTCGACTAGTGCTACTCAAAATCTTCAAAATCAAATGTGCAAATTAAGTGACAAGTGTTTTGGTAACCTAATTATTCGTGAGTATTTAAATTAATTATTTTTTGAGAAGCAACGATGAAGAGAGATACAATTAATAAAAAGAACATTTACTGGAAGGAGACTCGGATCAACACAACAAAAATAGCAATTAAATTAATAATTAAGCTAACAACATCTAACTAATTGATAGATAATATTTATTCTATGTAATTTTAATTAAAGCAACAATTTTAACTATTTTAATTGGTGTTTCAACTTCTTCGCCTCCTTGTTTGGTGTTCTATATGACTATACTGAATGAAAACATTTTAATGTTTAAGATGTTTTTTAATTCCCATTAAAACTATTTTGAAATTTCATTTAACATGTAATGCAATAAATTGTTGAATTGAAAATATTCTAAAAATAAATTTAGTTTGTGACTACAACTCATTATGCCAACAATTAAAAAAAATTAAGTCAACCAGTTAAAATGCCAACTGTCATTCACTTAATCACCCCATTAGTAACTTATTATTACGTAAAGCAGCCGCCGATCACTACAAAAAAAAATTTCGTGTGGACGCCACTGTACCGAAATCACTTGTACCATAAATTTAACTGATGTTAACCATAATTAAGAAATCAAGATTGACTAAAATTAATTGTGCAGAATTTAGAACACAAATAAATTTAACCGGCTAGCTAATCGTTGTATTAGAAATACTACCTCCGTAGCACTTAAGATGATTGGTTAAATGAAGTTTTGCATGGGTTGTGACGATGCAATACAGCGACGGAGGCAACTGTGATGACCTTGTGGACGACTCAACTCAACTTGTTGTTTTAAAGTAACTAATTATTAGCTCGTTTTTAATTTTAAAAACACTTTCAACTCAATGACTATACTAGTTAAGCTACACCACCAACTTGGTTAAGTCCTCAATTAAAACTAATAAACTGCTGATCTCGCTTTTGGCTTGGATTATTCCTCCTTTAAGAAGCGGAGACGGGTGCTGGCGTTGGAAATGGCGACAAAAAGGTTGATGATTTAATTATTGATTTACCCTCGACATATATGTAAACATGATAGAAATTAATTAGATAAGTTAATAAAATATACGATTTAAAAATAAATAATCAGTTTGGGTCTAAATTATTTTCACTGCTTTGCTACAAGTTTAAATTTGAAGTGATTAGCTAACGGAAACGATGTAGATTGAGTGTATCAACAATTTGAATTCAATTAATTAATCTGCTAATTACCCTACAACTTAAATTAATTAACCTGTAAAGGAAATAGTAATTGTAGATTAAATTGTAATTGGTTTTCAGAAAAATTAAATTTGCTGGCTAATTTAATTTTAGTTTTACATTTCATTTTTAAATTAAATAGCAAGTTTGAAACTAACACCATTTTTTGAGTATGGGGTAAGACGAGACAAAAGAAATTCGTTCAAAATGGAAAGCCTGCTTTGCTCCTCTCTGCTTTCACGTAATTTCCACAAATAAAAAACGTGCCAACTTTCAAATTGATTTTCTTTTTTATTCAACTTAAACAAGCTATTTTTTAGTCTACATTTTTTCAGTGAATTCGCTTATCTCGAAAAAACCTTCATCCTCATCCATTTTTTTATTTTGCTTCCGGTAATGGTAACACACCAACTTTGGTGACTCCCAATGTCCTCCCATGAAGCTCACGGAGTCCTTGCGGGGGTCCTCCTAAATCCTAGCATTGTTAAGTCTATCGATAACAAATTTTGATCATATTTGATAACATATTGATCAAACGTATTTTTGATAAGATTAAAGGACATTCTAAAAAAATTGCAAACAAAAATTGATGTAGATGGTTTTTCGTTTTGTCAATCTCACGAAAACATTACCTCATGTCATTTGCTTCCAGTACACTAGGTAACGATGCTTGCCTTCAGAAATTTTTATGCTAAATATACCTGAAATTTAAAAGTTTTCTGGCTGATGCTTAACAAAAGAAATTGAAGGCACCAATTAAGCGAAGAATTGCTTGATTTCTGCTTTTGTCCGAATCCACCAACGAATATTATAGTATAGCTTGATTTATTGGACTTAAAATTGACAAATTAACAACACAAATAAAAAATAAAAACTTAACAAAATTTCCCGCCAAGTTACAGAAGTATATTTTCCTTGTAAATTTTTTGAGGCTGATGGACTCAATATACCGGATTGACAGCTGATTAAGTAGTTCCAAAAACACTTTTAATGACTTTGGAGATGATGTATTTATAAAATGAAATATATTTAGTTCTAACAGCTGGTTCTGGATTAAAAAAGTGACATTTAACATGCAGCAGAGTTATGTGGTAAGAGCATTATTATAAACCTAAACATTTTTATTTTTGCTTAAATACAAAATATAATTATAATTTCAATTTCAAAATTAACTGTTAATTACAAAAGTACCATTCAAAAATAACTGTTACAAAAATTACAAAAGAATTTACATAGATTTCATTCTGAAACTTAACCAACCAATTAGCTTAATGTTCTCAATATACAGCTTAGTAACCAGTCTTCAATTTTAAAATACGCTTTATTAAAAGCCTCTTCAGTAAAATACATGCAATTTTATTTCAACAGTTTATGATTCTAATTGCTCAAACAATCACTCTTGATATTGTGATTTTCATTTTAAAAATTAATTAGTACATTAAAAAGCTGAACTATTTATGCGTTTTTAAATGCTTTCTCAGATGACTTGCAGAACCAAAATCTGCCTCACATTTAGCACACTTGTGTCGCTTTTCTTTTGTATGGACTATCATATGGTCTTCCATGTGCCGCTTTGTTGAAAACGTTTTCTCGCACGAATTGCATTTGTGATTCTTAGTTTTTTTTATGCAAGCAATTGACGTGTGTTTTTAAATTTCCTTGTCTAGTAAACGATTTTGTGCACAGATCACAGTTGAAGGTTTTTATTTTAATATGAATCGCTTTGTGGCTATTTAAATCACCGACATTCGAAAACCTCTTGTCGCAAGTTGCGCACTTATGCCGTTGGATGCCATTGTGAATATCCTCATGTTGCTGCAGATGAGACCACTGTGAAAATGTTTTGGGACAAAATCGACAACGATATTGCGTCTCTCCAGTATGCGATTGAGTGTGACCTACTAAGGCAGTAGAAGTACTCAAGAGCTTGTCAGGTGAACTGCATTTGTACGGTGTTCCTGTTTGATGTATATTCAAATGCTTTTTGATGTAAGCTTTTTGTGCGAAACGTTTTTGGCAAATGTCACATTGAAATTTTTTAATCCCACTATGCACCACTTCATGTCTTTGGAGATTTTGTCTAGTGGAAAACGACGTTTTGCAGGTAGCACATTCGTAAGGTTTCTGTTGTTTGTGGATCCGCAAATGTACATTTAAATTGCTTTGCTGTGCAAATACTTTTATACAAAACTTGCACGGGTATGGTTTCTCCTGCGTATGTGATCGGTAGTGAGAAAAAAGTGCATACTCATCACTAAATGGCTTAGTGCAAAAAATGCACTGGTGAGTTCCAAGGTGAAGCGTCGCATGGGAATCTAAACCTCGTTTCGATTTAAATATTTTTTCACAGTCACCACACTTAAATGTACTTGGAGCCATCTCCATTACAAATATTTATGGTTTGTACCTTAGAAATTTAAAATGCGGATGTACTTTAGTCCCAGCGGAGGTTTTTCGACACAAAAAATTGGTCAGCTTGTTTAACTTCAGCTCGCTATTATTTAGTGGTGGTAGAAATATGTATTTTTTCTAAAAACAAGTTAAATCATTTGAATGCTTTAGTAAACTTGAAAAGGGCTTTTTGGGTACAATAATTGTTGAATGACTTTTAATTTATGCTGATCGTACTGAAAGCAAAAAAGAAGTGTTTTGTTGACGATAGCGAATCGGATATATAGTTTTGTTTCGTTATTCTTCGATGGCTTGGTAGAGCTCAGTAATACCTAAGGTATTTGGTATCACAGAAGTTACTTAGCCAAACCGACAGTTGTCTGGATGTTTTTTCTTGCAGTCGTTTTTATACGGCAGCCGAGGGTGTTATAAGTTGAAATTGTTTTCAGGTGCTACCCTACATGTGCTCTTGACATACATGCATATTGTACTTATTTCTTTGTTGGATCGATTTATGCTTTATATTCAATGTTTTTTACGCACAATTACACGTCTACACAGATAACAAAGCTACCGAAAATGGTACATATCTATGAGGGCTCAAAAAACAATCAATTCAGTACTCATGTCACGCAATCTAGGTGAGATCGCGACTAAGGTTCTTCCCTTCGTAAAATGGAATCATTATATGTTCCTCCCCAGCAGTTGGATTTTCCGCCCTTCTTCCTCTTCATGTACAAGAAACTTCACTCTCAACACGCGCTATCAACAACACGCTGGAGACTGACTTCCCTCCCAACTTGTACATATGACCACGGACAACATTAAACCGTCATCACAGCAAAGCATGTACACTTAGTTTTGTAATGAGTATATCTGCAAAATTTAGGGTTTTTCGTTTTGTGAAATGTGGTGTCTCGTATATTTACTGTTAATATGTATCACTTCAAGCGGATAACATTTTTTATCTCATGAATATTATTTATTGCTTGAGTAAAGCAAGTTAAAATTGTTATTATTTTTGGCAATTAATGGCTGTAGTGTGATCGTAGATGACTTTTGAATACATGTTTTATAACTAATTAGTTGAGTGCATTCTACTACACGTCATGAATTTCAAAAAATTAGAACTAGGACACTTTGTATTTTTATATTATTAGTAGAAATGGAAGAAGCATAATCTAACCGACCTGACCAGTTATGTAACGAGTGCCGTTTTCATAAAATTTTGATTTGAATAAATTAGCTCATTTCTTTGTTCGGAATGACAAGTTGACAGTTTTCTTGATAAAAAAATATTAAATTTTTTTCAAGCGAATTTCGTACACATTTTGGGGTTTCGACGGAAATGATTGACATAAGAGATAAGGGCTCATTGTTTAGGCATGCAGGTAGAATCAGAAAGAGAAGCGCACTCAACTCTAATGCACATTGCATTGGAAGCCTTGCATGCATGTTTTTTTCAAAGAATATTTTTTTAAATGCAGGACATGCATGGCATTAGTACTCCTTTTCTGATTTATCAAGAATGCATGTTTTGCATATTAACATAATATGAAATCACCTAATCCAGTTAAGTTATTAGTACAAAAAATTCTGTTTGTATATTGCAAGAAGTCAACGTTTTTTAGACGCAATTTTTTTCAGACTTTTAATTAATTAGGTGCACTTTTATGCACAAGGCAGCTACTTCATCGAGAGTTCGTTGAGCTCTGAAATGCTAGAATCTCAGGTAACTTACCTATTAAATTTCTGTCAATTCCATCAAATTGCTTTAAAAAATGAAACGTTGCTCGCCAGCAAAGTTCCTCAGAATTGAGAACACAATATTTACAATTCTATAAATTTTGGGAACGTTAGGCACTAAGAAATTTTGTCCCAGGTACCATTTTCATGCTTGTACTCATATTCAAGGCTTTTGAAATCTGAGCATGCAAAAGGATCTGACAAATAAATCGAACACAACAATTTGGTGGTAGGCTTGTATTCAAAAGTTTTTAAAGATATATTTTCACTTATAGACAAGTTTATTGTAAAAACTTGAAAGCCGAAAATGAAACTAAGAATCTTCATTGTTATACAGATTTTATTTTATTGAAGTGCTTTACTTGGTGCAGATTCGACAGTGTAGAAAAATGTTGTAGATGGATATTTTATTAATGTGCAAGACAGTAAACAAATACAATGCAGTTTTATATACGAAAAGGGGAAGTAAATAATGCACGAATTTTGGAGTATCTTACTCAAATGTATTAGTCGTTTAAGCCAATTACCTTCTAATTGCAGCAAATTGGTGCCGAAATTGATGTTCGTAAAACTAGCAAACTTAAACAAAATGTTTAACGGGAAACAAAGTTTCCGTTTTTTATTTTCAGCGTAGTGAACGAAATGCACGTTTTTATTTTAAACAGCCGTTACAAATTGGCCATTCTTTGTTTTGCTGAAATAAACTGGTTTTTTTTGTTAAAATATAACATCTCTGTGTAACTGAATAATACTCATTCTACACTGATCCTTAAAACAAACTTTTCTGTATCTTTTGAAGTGATCTGTTGGACTTTTAAGGTCATCTTTACTCATCAGTGATCATCATTTTTTGCCACATTTTCCGATAACTGGTACATTTGCCACATTTTTCGTTAGCCGGTACCAACAAACTGCAAATTTAAAAAAAAGTTCCAATTAGCTCAATACTTAATATGATGTACAACATTTTAAATGAGTATTTATAGGCTAGCTTAATGTATTATAACTCTAACTTAACTTCATTGTAATGGAAAATTCTCATTTTTTCTAGGGATATATAAGTCGTATAGTTATAAGTACAGGCATTTAAGGATTGTTACAGAAGCGTTATTTTTCTTTTGGAATGTAATAACGAGAAAACTCAATTCACTTGCATGGTATATTTATGGCCATGCGCTTACCATACTACTGTTCAGTCAATCTTCAAAAGTAATTGTGTTTTACTTCGAGGTGCAATTAACTTAGACTGTCTATCTGGCACGCTAATCTAAAAGCTAAATTTCTGGCACGAGGCATTATTGATTAATTTATAATTAGCTGCGCGATATGGCTTATTGCAACAAAAGTAGGTAAATTTTGTAAATGTAAAATTAAGGTGAATTATAAGTTTCTGCATGGTAGGGCCATAGAATACTTTGTTACAAGAATCAAAGAAAATTTGAAGAGAAACGTAAAATAATGAATGCACTAAGCAACACAATTTTTACTTGTAGATACCTAAACAGTAACTACTGCTCAAATATTTCAATGGATTCATTCTCTTTTCATACAAGTGTGGATATTTTCAGCCATGCTCAAACGGCTAAGGTAATCGTACATTCCAACGGTTTTGTTTACATGGGAATATTCAATTATGGTGTAGTATTTTGTAAATGTTCATATTTGTTATTTATTTGAACAAATGTAAACAGAACTACCGCTGCAAATGTGAAAATATGCAAACTGAAGAAGTACAATATATATTAAAGTATAATATGTCACCAATCAGAATCATGTAAATCTAGTAAAAAAAAATTACAGTTTTGGATGTTTAGGCATCGAACTTAAAAATTAAATGTGAAGTTGTTGCAATACCTGAAATGCATTTTATAAAGCTTCCAATTTTTAATTAAGAACAGCCAAAAAGTATTTGTAAGTTGTACTTTCACAATATAAACTAATAATAAACATTTATTACAGTACGTTATACTTGTTTTGTTTGAAAAAGAAATACTAATACCCTTCAAGACCTCTTATTGCGATTTTGCGCAAATTCTGCTTTAGTTACCTACTTCGATTTTCTTACAAAGTTTCACGAAAAATCATTTGATCATATCTGACTTCATATTCACGACTTTAATATGTATTGAAGTTTGATTTCTTTAAAATACACATTTACACATAATACTTCGTAGCACTGTAGAATATCGTCGATATATTGGTAACTGATTACATTTTTATGGGGGATTGTGGAATATTTTACGTCTTCTCAGACTTCTTCTTTTTAGAACTGTTTTTTCATAAAATCTTTCATGTTTAGGCCTTTGAAAGCTGTAATTGATAATGTACATGTATAAGATAAATGTACTGAATATATTAGCAGCTCTAGATTTTGGAATACCAATTCAGTATGTTTTACCAATTTACCAGAAAACTTCGATTGCTATAAATCTTGAGGTAAAGCCTTTCAGAGTATTATTATTTTATAAATACAATTGTTTCGTTCAAATTTTTTAATAAACACAACTTTACCTGCAAGTTTTGCAATATTACACAACTTATATAATCTTATTTATCTCTTCCTATATGCATTCTGAAACAATTGGTTAACTCTATGAATTAATAGAAACCCGAGTTTTCGGAAACTTATGTTCAAATTTACAAATCCACGTATTGCATTTCGTATCATAATAATATATTGCCTATGTATCTGTTTAATTATAAACCATACAACACATGCCTCTACGGCAAAGCACACTAAAGCGATTAGAAGACCAAAACCAAGTAAAACAAATATTACAAGAATATTTCCTGACATGTTGGGTTTGGTTGGGATATTATTTTCGCTGCCAAGAACAAGGCCGGACTGATTAACTATTTTGGGCCACCACTCCAACAGCCCAGTATTTTGAATCAACAAAAAGTGGCGAAGTATTGAAGACGGAACATATGAATCTTGGTACCAAAATTTTATCATAGATAGTGCATAGGCATCTCTGCTAATATCAGAATGTTTCCCAGATTTCTTTAACAACCTATGCTCTATCTGTGCTAAATAATTTGGCAACATCCATGCAGTTTTATTGCAGTCATTCAACGTGCCTGTAACAAGTTTTTCTTGAATTATTTCAAAACGTGTAGTCAGAGTGCTTCCGTTGCTAAACAATGTAGTTTTTTGTCCATCAAGCCAACATTCACAAAATCATCCAAAAAATGTATGGGTTCTATACTTGCCTTAACCGCATCTGGATTCATTCGGGAATAATTTTTAACTTTTGTTGAACTTATGGAGTCACCATTATGTAATCGTCCACTACGAAAGAGCTCACTTCTAAGGCGCAATGCAAAACTATAACTTCTACAATGAAATAAAATATCGATTTCATCAATATCAACGCAGTGCCGATTGTTAAACTTGGAAAGGTACCACGTCTCCAGAATTCGTGTGTAAACATTTATTTTGTCCTCAATAAGCTCACCCAAGTTGTAATACGAAATTAGTGCCCTAGGCAAAACAATTTTACGCATATTCTCACTTTTAAAGGCATTACTGATTACAACACCTGCCAAAAGGGCGCCACTCATTATAAATCTCATTTGCATATTTTTTTCAAAATTTGCCGGAAACGGATTCCCTTGCTCCACCAATACTTTGTAAATGTTGATATGCCAGTTAAGCTTGGAAGTAGACCTTCTTCCATTCATTTCATTTTTATACCACCTAACAATTGTAAACGAGAGCAGAGAAACTGATATAATAATGAAAAGCCAAACTTTCCATTCAAAAACAGATACAAACTCGACAAACGGAAAGGGCTCGATTCCTCGGGAACCACAGCTGACAAAATGAAGGTTTCCAAATGCATTTTTCACTAAAATTGCGCCATTGTAATCAACTTCAATAACGTCTCTGATTTTACCACTTCTTTTAAAGTACTTAGTAAAATATTTGTGGTCTCTATTTTGGAAGTTCGTAGTTGTGAGCGTAGTCATATTTCCCATAAAGTTCATAAATATTGGTGCATAGAGAAAGCCAAGCATGTGAATTTTGTCTGAAAGCTTAGGAAATAACCGGCGCAACATATGTGGTGGTAAATTCTTTAAGTTTACTTCTTGAAGGCTATAATACACGATTGGACCTCCCAATTTGAGTTTTTCTGCACTGTAAATTTCTACTGGAAATGCAGTAAATTGCTGGGCTTTGTCTAAAATACCAATTTCTTTAAAAGAAAGATCACTTATTTTTATAGTGTTTGCGCGTACAAAATGTTCACATTCTGGACAAATGAAAATTACATCCAAGTTATTAATGTTGCATCTTAGAACCGCGCTAAATTTGTCGAATTTGGAGTTACAAACAACGCCTCCTACAACTTGAATGTGATTACGAATATTTGCACTGCTACTACTACTGTCTCGAAATCTTTCGTTCCTTTTTGCAGTCCAAGCAGCTAAAGAGACCCATTCGTAGTCCTGTATGCCTGATTTCGTATCAACTAAAATATGAACTGGTGGCCTTAAACTGGGCAGAAAGAAATAATCATGGTACCACAAATTGTCAAAAATTTCTGTATATTTTCCAACACGAAGTAGGTCCTCTGACATAAACAAGTCGACTAGAACTTCACCTTGCCAAGGCTTTGATGACAAAATAAAGTCAATTGTATTTGGACCAGTACAAGAGTGAACTAGTTTTCCTGGTGGCCAAAGTGAGTACAAGTACTTTAAAATGGACCATCTAAGCGAAAGTTCTTGAAATAAATCCTTTGGGTTTTTTGTTGTGTAAATGCATTTTGGTTTTGCAATTGTAAAGTTGCCATTTAGTTTGGAAACTTTTTCCTTCGGGATCCACATTATGCCTGAATCGAGAGAGATTTTATTAAGATCTGGATCAGTATAATTCAGTAAACCAAAACCTAGTTCAAACTGCCTGAGAATTATAGGAAAATGAATTGTTGGAAAGATATCAATGCCTTCAAAGTTGTTTACAACCAACAAGCATCGCTCGTTCATGAAGCGTTTGAGAGTTGAATACAAATTATCTACAGTTCTATGCACTTTTGGTTGGCTTGATTTCCTTTCAATATTGTCGAGATATTGACCTACTGCAATGCTATCGATGCGACCCATCCTATGCCAAAAGATTGTCCTATTTGGGTCTGATGATGGTATTGAACTCAATAGCTTGGTGACAAGGGTGTACGCAAAAGTACTCACTGAGCTGTTTTCGCTTCTGGACAGGTCTAACAAGAGGAAAACTTGTAACAAAGCGAGTAGACTATTAACTTCCATATCTTTTGTCCAGGGTTATGTAATTCAAAGTATTTATATTTTGAAATAAAAGGCTTGAAATTTGTTGGATAGCGTGAACTCTAAATGTGTATATATTTCAAGTTTTCAGAAATATTCCGTCCTATTGAAACTATGTTGTAGTGTTTTGGGTTAATTGGTTTCCTAAAAACACTTTTTAGTGCTAGATTTCGTCTTAGTTGAGAAAGATTGAATTTATGAAAAGTGGAAACGTGTTTATTGACAAAAATAGTGTACTTGGTTTTTTTAGCGTGATCGAAATTTCTACTATATCTAAGTGATGTGAGTAAATTTCCTTTTGTTTGTAAAATTAGTTTGTTTTGAGAAGTGTGTTTTTGGATTATGAATTTAAAAAGAATTTAAAAACAACCATCGCTGCTTTTGACTATATAAATCGTTTTCGTATTGGCATTCGGTAAACAAGATGTGTTTCTGGAGTTTTGCTGGTCGTGGACATTTTCTATGACTTAAGTTGCCATTTAAAGTCTTTTGAAATGCGTTTATAACCACATATAAGTTTTTACTGTTGGAAAAGTACTGAACGCACAAAGAACTTGGCTTCTACTTTATATATCATCCATAAACTTACCTGGCAATTGTTTAAGCAATATGAAAAGGGATTAGAAATAAGAAGAGTGTTATTTGACAAAGTGTATTTTAAGCATTAGATGTGGGATAACGTATGGTTGCATGATCAACAAATATTGAGATTAATCGTTAATTATATGAGTTTAATACATTTCTGGGTGGATCGATTTATATTCCGATTAAATAAGTTTGAAAAAATAATCTATTTGAAAGTAAATTGGTTTTACACTGTTATCGCTCTTTGCATTTAGGTTTTTCCAAAGACGATCTATATTACTTTTTAATGCAAAGTATTGTAATGTTGAGTATTTTTTTGCTTATTTTTCTTTGTAAAGCCTGACCGACATACTTTAACGTTAATACTTTTGCTAGTACTCTATACCAGCTGCTGAAAACAAGCATAAAGAACTTAAATAAACGAATAAAATAACAACTTAAATATGATCGATTTTAAGATAACAGAGCACCCAAAAAGTATCTGCACGTATAAGTGCGTTAACCAGTTTTGGTTTTGTATACCGTAGACTTTGTCACACACCAAAAACGAAAATGTTGTACTGGACAATTCTGCGGTAATATGATGTCTTTGTATTTTGAAACTCATGTCAACAATTAAACTTATACCAGCTAAATTTATTCCTTAAATACCCATGAAAATTTAATTTGAAAATTCATACAATCTGTTTAAAACTAATCGAAAAAATGATTTATGTTCAATACTACGATTAAAGTATCCTGAAGTTCGATTCTCGTTATGGAGTGGAAATACAAAATTGAAACAAACCGTTACAAAATTGATTATTTAAGTCAAGCAAAATTTTACCTTATTTCTTCCGAATTAGTTATTATTGTCTCCTTTTGCCATTTTTCGTTAGTGTATTACGTGTCAGATTATTAGTGTTTGAGTGCATATTACTCAATCTGCTTTTATTTCGTTGTCCTACTTTAAACTAGGTAGTTTTCCACTAATTTAAATATCCCAATTGTTAGAAATTCTAATTAGCTATAAAGCGCGTTTCGCATTTTCATTGTTTAAAGAAATCCAAGTTTTCCTTCATTATTATTCAGTAAAAGTAAAAGATTCGGTATGAAGTTGAAACCGCACTTTTTTAAAGCAACAAAGCTGCAGTTCTCTCAAACTACGTAGAGTCACTTTAACAGTATGGATTAGAGTTGCATGGTGTGTTTCAGCCGTGAATTTTTTACCTATGTATCTTAAGTACATTTATAGGTTATATGCCTATTGTTATTAACCATTGACCTAAAAACAATTGTAATCTCCACGTGTGTGTATTATTTGTTTTACCTAATATATTTCTACATGCCATTTTTCTCTATTCCTGTTAAAATTTCTAAAATTTTATAAATATCAAAGTAAACAATTTTTACGGGATCACTTCAAGTTCTCTGTTAGAACGTTATGCTGCAGTTCAGCAGTCATAACGCATCATTAGGATCGAGGCTTATTAGGTTTATTTGAACATAATTCATTTGTTACGACTAGATTTAGCATACGCTTCTATGATAGTTTTTTAAATGATTTGTGAGGTTATCGTGCTAAATTTAAACTTAGAGTATGGATGCTATAACCAGCTGTAATAGACTGCTAGTTGAGAAAGTCGATTGCATGGTTCTTATAAAACTTAATTATTTTGCGATCTTATCAATTTATATACAAGCAATAATGGTTGATATGTGGTTTTAAAAGGGTTTAAAATACATTATTTCCAGAAATTCTACATTTGGTCATTCTCAGAAAATTCCACCTCGTGTTGCTCAATTTCCAATACACACACGAAACCCGGAAGAACCCATATGGTGATTTAATATGGGTACCTGCAAATGTAATTTCACAATTAAACGCTATTTTTTCTACCAAAGTTTATGTGCACCTTACACACAGTGAAAAGCTAAGTTACCTAAGGTATAACTGTTCAATTTAAAAACATTTTGGTTGGGTGACGCCAACCGAAAAAAATAGTGCTTACTGCGTTGAGCTCGATATCTTAAGCTTCTCAGCAGCGTCAAAGCCCTGGCTATGAAAATTGTAAGTGGAGCTATTGATACCAGACCATATGCTTCGCCTACTGAAATACACACAAATATTTATCCGACGAAATGCAGATTTTTGCCAAGCTTAGTACTACCAATTCACATTTTAATCGACACAAAACATGTATACGAATAAGATTTAATTGCATTAGCTGCTTGGAGTGCTAAAAGAAATAATTTGTATGAACAATATTGGATAGGAAATTCATTTGTTAATGATGTTCAACTAACTGCCTATCTCATCTGTTCTAAAAATATTCCGAAAATATTTACAATTTTGCAGTGCAATCTGTCAAAATCAAATAAAGTTTTTCCTTGCTATGAATGTTTTAATTATTTGACAATTGTACCAAAACATTTGCAGTTATATTCTGTTGAAACAATAAGTATCTTTCAGAAGTCTAAAGACTCTAATGCTTCTCCAGCTAGCTTTTTATCTAATGCGTACTCCAAAGATAAATTAGCGGCACAAATTGTGTACTTTATGGAAGAGGAGCAAGAAGCAATAAGGCTTCCTTTCAAGAATATTTGGAAGTTACAGCGCAAATATTCAAACCCAGTTCAAATTCTTGGTATGACATATGCATATGTGTTTAAAATTTTCATGGGAAATGTAATCGCATTTCAAGACACTCCCGCAATTACTTTTGAGTACGGCTCTTTTTGAAACTTTTTGATAAAAATGCTCGTATCAATGAGTATGCAGACACGGGCAACAATAACGCATTAAAAACTGACAATACATTTGGAAGTCTACGATTTGTTGGCTGTGGCTCTCGTGGAATTGAAGCATTTCATTAATGCAGTTTTTAAGTGTTTTTTCTATTGCTTTCAGTGGTAATACTTTCAGTTATGATTACTCATCTTTACAATGGCGGTAGTAGGTACATTTCTCTAGTTTCGAGCATTATTCAAGTCATAAAAGTTTTACTAGAGCAAGGGAACCCGTTTCAAGAAAGCTTGGGTAAAATTCAACGACTAAAGTTTTTGAGGTGTGGAGTTTTTTTAGCAGCTCTGGCAATCAGCAATGCTTTCAAAAGTGAAAACATGTACAAAATTGTGATGCAAAGGCAGCAGATTTGTTATTACAATATTGATGAACTTATTGAGGACAATATCACTGTGTACAACAGAATTCTGTCTTTTTGGTATGACTTCATGTTTCAAACAGGGGATCCTAATTTAATACGGCATGGTGAATCAAATCATTTTACTCTAAAGTATTCTTCTAACTATATTGGACATGGATTTACTGATCTTTCCCATATGAACAATGATGCTTATAAACAGGCGAAGAAGAATGAGAAAATTCGTAATTATTCCCGCTCGCATCCGAAAGTAATTTCAGCACTACATGAACCCATTCAATATCTTGATAACTTTGTTCAAATCGGTCTTCTTGATATTAGACAGCGAGAATCCTATCGGTTGATCTATGTTAATTATCTGAGTGAAAGGTTTTTAGAAAGGCAGCTAAGTATTATCAAAAGCGACTTTAGTAGTTGTCGTAAAACCGCATGGTCATGCCAAACTACTTGGCACAGAGCACACGTAAAATGCTCATATCTTCAGGACACCATTCGGATGCCAGCCTTTCTGCCTTCTCAGAACCTCAAATTATATTTAAATATTCTGATTCGTATGTCCCGTCGTCAATTTTAAAGCAATTTTCGATGATTTCAACATCTGGTAATTTAGATTGGTGGCCTCGATTTATAAATAGCACGTAACTATCCGTTGAAAAAGATAATGTCAGACCATTAAAACCGAACATGTCGGGAAATATTGTAGTCTTATTTGTATTTCTCTGTGGAGGTTTATCAATTGCGATAACCTGCATAGTTTTTGAAATTTGGAGGAAGTTTTTGGACTTGACCAAGTATGTTTGTAAATTCTGTGCTACCATTACACACAAAATATTGAATAAGTGTAAAAATCCCCGCAGGATACCTCACAGTGACATTATGATGGTTGTAAAATCACGATATGCTTAGCAACATTTCTCAATAACAATAGTATTGATGTTTAAACTTCATTAGTTGGCTTTGAATATTGAATTGCAAATTTTTCTGCTCCGTGAAACTCACTTTACCTTATTAAAATGTAAATATTTTATCTTAATGTTTTCAATTGCTTTTTCTTGTTACAACATTGCATATGGCTTCATGACATTTCTTAGTGTTTGAAGGGCTATTTTGAATCACATCTACTTTTTTAGATTTTCTTCGTAATCAAATATATCAAATCAAATGGAAAGCTATGAAATGTAAATAATAACGTGAGTTTATCGACTTTTCTTAAATGAACTCCAGAATTTGGTGGGCATAACAGTTACAAACTTTAATTTTTAAACTGGGTGTAGTACTTTTATCACAAATAAATATTTCGATAATGCTACTGGCATCCATGTCCAACATTACACCATGGCTCTCAAAGCAAAACAGCGACCACCAGTAAATTCAGTAATGAATTGGTGAGTAAGTCCGGAAAAATAATATTCTCTTTAAGATTTTTAGGCATCTTTAATCTAAAGTTAATTTTACTTATCCATGTTTAATTATGCCTTATGCTGCATCTTAAGCATTACTTTAAATCTTATTCTGTAAATGTTTGTTCAAACGGTAAAATAAACTCACTGGACAATTGAAATTCCAGAACAAATTCTTGTAATAGAGCAAATAGCGCATATGTGGCGGAAAATATTTTTTTAAATTTTAAAATAAAAAAGGTAAATTCAAGATTGCCTTGATTGGCTGTGTTCCTCACAAAGAACTACTACTTAAAGTATACATGTTTTCAATAATAGGCTTAATTCCTGAGCGTAAGATACCTCCACCCTCGCCCCACAAGCCTGAAGCTTATATTCTTGAGCATTAGTGAAAATGGTAACTCTGGGATGCATGTCTATTAGGGAAAATGACCATTGCCGTCTTATTTATTTAGGATCTATGACTTTACCTAAAGATACACTTTTCAATCAATTTGGCAGTGAAGTTATTACCTGAATTGCTAGCAAATTTGTGGGTTGAGTGTATTCA
Source organism: Entomobrya multifasciata (assembly GCA_034693345.1). Taxonomy (NCBI): domain Eukaryota; kingdom Metazoa; phylum Arthropoda; class Collembola; order Entomobryomorpha; family Entomobryidae; genus Entomobrya; species Entomobrya multifasciata. The sequence goes on from JAQFXM010002841.1 coordinate 20,952, forward strand.
AAAGGGTTTCTGTCATGATAGTAGATCATAGATTTATCCATGCTGCTCAGTGGAGCCAATTGTGAATTGCAGCATGGTCTGCTTGTATGTAAGGACAATGCGTGTACATCTCTCAGTATGCTGTGTGAGTCTGAGTGAGACAGTCAGAGTTAAGTCTGAGTCGTACTTGTAATTAATTGTAACAGTTGTACTAATTAATATGTGCTAATTAAATAAAGAATTAAAACCCATCTCCTGTAGTTTAACCAATACTGATTTCAATGCTGTACCAGGTTTACGCTCCTTCATAAACTGGAATCCCGAATTTATATGATCACACCATCCTATCATTACAGTTTCCTTTCCGATGACCACTTGTCAACTTGTTGACCAGAGAAATGTGGAATACAATAAGTTCAATGAGTACAATAAAAATCTCAATATTTTATAGATGTTTAAGTTAAACAAAACGGTCTTTTACTAAGACTATAAAAGAACACAATTCGGTAATGACACAGCACTTGAAATGGATGCTTGACCAGGATGTTGGATGATTATTCTTTGAATTTCGATATTTTCGTTATTTACTGGCTCCTTTTGACATTCAAAATAATCATTTAAAAGTTACATTTGTGCAGTTTTATGATCTAAAGTCTTTATTATTTAATGATAAAGAAGGGATTTGAAGAAAGTTTTTAGAAACCAAAAATATGTACTTGATGTTTAACAGGTTTTTGTAATTGTGACAGCTTCCATTATGGCCAGTTATGGCAAAAACTAGACTTAATAGTTATGCCAACGTGGAATATAAATGGGAATATTAGAAACAAGTTTTTAGTTTTAACACATCTGAATGTTTTCTTATTTGAATGTTTAGTTTTCCAGACTAAAGAGTTATAAAAAGTATTTTGTAGTACAGCATGAAAACAACCGCTTAATTCAATACAAGAACTATTAAATAACTGGAAAACGTTTTGCAAAGACATTGACTTGTTCTTAATTATTTCTACTAGCATGATATTATGACATGACATTATCGTAAAACCGATGTAAAACCATTTTAAAATAAATTAGTGCATTTTCGAATAATTGCAAAGCTTTTAGATGTTCAAAATATCACATGAAGTCTTACACGTTTTGTTTCTCATTTCTTCAAATAGTTACTCAAGCGTTAGTAAGTAGCACTTCATGGAAACTGAATTAAAGTCTTCGCCTGAAAAATAAATACATGACAACTTTATTTGAGAGAATTTCACTGTTTTAGACAATCACACTAATCGTAAGGAAAAAATTGATAAGTTACATATTTCGTGGAGTAAGTAAGGTTTAATTTTTTAACATGACAAATGCGCATTATTTTCTCCGTAAGAATGATAAAGATATTGTATCGGATTTTCGTTTTATAACTTTTTCTTTAGGTTATACTGTGGTATCTTATTCTTGTATTTTAATTAAATCATAAGAACTATTTCAAATTACAATCATTTTCAAAATTTCATTACAGGTGACTCACGAGAAAAACTGTGCACGCCTTGCATGTAATTAGCAATATTTTTAGTCCATGGAATAATTTGTTTAGAAAACTGCAAAATTATGTTAACCTTAAATACGGAGATTTCTAAAGCCATGCAAACTACTGCCATTGATATCCCGCCTGCAAAAAGGAAAAATATTACAAGAATGTTTCCCGACATATTTGGTTTTGTTGGAATATTACTGTTTCTCCCAAAAACAAGGTCCGATCTATTAATTAACTTTGGATACCACTCTAATATCCCAGTATTCTGAATCAAGGATACTTGACAAAGTAGTGAGGATGGAACATATGAGCCTGAATACGAAAATGTAATTTCAGCTTCTGTATAGGCATCACTGCTAACAT